>CM062819.1:406016474-406220540 GCA_031772625.1 Pinus tabuliformis
TACATATATTTCTCATGCATATTTAATCTTTATATTTTATTGAAATATTACACTTCTACTGCCTACGGGGTGTAGAATAGACGGTGGCAGGGTGTTTTGTTAAGGTACTATGGTGAAAAGATCACCGGTTTGAAACTCCATGGGTAAAAATTCAGTCATGCTAAGGGTTGGTGTGGACAAAGCCAGGTGCGATCCCCGAGTGATTTTGACGACTTAGATGCCCCTGGATCGCAATTACTCAAGCCATAAGTTAGACATGCCACTCATCTTAGGACCCACATAACACACACACACACATTACACTTCTATTATAATTGTTTGTAAATATATAAAGTTATATAATTTAAATGTCTGGTATAAATAAAAAATTAACACACACACACACATATATATTGAAAAATAATCAATGGCAACAAAATTTAAAGAAAAAATATAAATTTTTATTTACATACGTTTCTTTTATATATTTAATTTTTATATTTTATTGAAATATTACACTTTAATTGTTTATAAATAAATAAATTCATATAAAAAAATTTGTCGTAGTCTAACGAGGCTTCAAATTTTCCCAGAAAACCATGGAAATTCTAATAGAGTTTTGATAAAATCTAGCAAAATTTTCTGTAAATCCAAGTTACAACTATCAAGCTTCAAGATTTTGGGTGCCCAAGGGGTTTTTGATGGCGTTGAATCCATTTCCACCACCAAAAACATGATTTAAACACTCCTACTGCAAGATTTTTTGAGAAAAAATAATTTCCAGATTCCAGCGAATTTTTGTCATCCAGGCAAATTTGTCGCCTCGATAAACAATGTCATTTTTTTTGTAAGCAAGTAAGAAATATTATATTACCATAAATATTTTACATATTTTACATTCTTGGGGTAGCTAAGAAGACTAGTTATCAGACGAGGGGGAGTTTGAGAGGTATAAAGACCAAACTGTGAAGAACTAAGGAGGGTCCATTTGCCCGTGAAAGGGAAACCAGATGTACCATCAGTATAGTCAAAACTCTAATTAAAAGGCATGGACCAAGCAAAAATATGGGGCCTAACAAAAATTAGCCTCAACCCTACAAAAATGATGCTTATTGGTGTTTCCATCAAAGTTTGTACAACATGGACATCTAAGAGAAAAGACAGAAGTAGAAAAGCCTAAAGGAAGACCTGGTCAAGTAGCTTGCTTGCCTATGGTGCTAGACGGTTCTTGTGAAGCTTTACTCAGACAGCCTTCATCTACTTCAACATTGACATTAGTCACTTCTTATGCTTGTTCTTCAATGATGAGGCAACCGTAGGAGCTTGTATCATGTTGAGAGGGATCTCCTTTAGAAACCTAAGCATCATTGGATGAAGACTTCATCTGAGTGTAAGATTTTGTCAGAGGCCTTTGGCTAGGAGAGAATCCCAAGATATTTGTACCTTTTCCTTTCACTTCCACTGCGGAGAGAGTAGGGGATCCAAGTTGGTGGGAGGAGTTTAAATCTGGTATATCACAGACTTAAAGCAAGCATTAGATCAACTTGAGAAAAACCAAAAGAGAAGAAGGCTCAATGGGGCAACAAACAAAAATACAATGAGTGGATAGGTGGATGGATACAACTACAATATAATAATGAAGATGAGATTCAAGGAATGCCTAGGAAGAGGAACCAACAACCATGTAGAGTTCATGGTACTAACTACACTTATTTCAGTCGTAGGAATAAATATGGTGGAAAAGAGAATTTTTGGGACTTTATATTAGTTTTTGGATGGTTTTCAGTCACACTATAGGTTAACAATATTCACCATCAAGTGAGAGTAATTATGAGCCTTCAAAATTTTAGTACATATTTAAAGTTTTTGTGTTACACTATATAGGATGTGAACCATGTTCCCTCCAAATACATGACATGTACAATGCAAACAACAACCAACATCATGGGGATACCCTAAAATATGGAAGCCTAGGATTGGTGTCCAATGCATATGTGCTATTTTCCCTAATTTGCATTAAACAAATCATAATCCCCAGTCAAAACAAAGTTGAAATTCGGAGATCTATAACGAGTGTCCATGCATGTGTTGGTTTTCTCAATGGTTTTCTAAACAATTATTTATGACTCAATGTTGGTCGATCATCTTTGAGAAACACTCGATAGACATCAAAACAATATGATGAAAATTAGATTATAATTTAAATATTATAATTTTAAGAAATTCAGATCTCAAAAGCCTGTAAACACCCCAATCAAGTAATTATAGGCAAGGTCAATGTGAGGAAACAAAATCTCTTTCCAACGAATCGAATATGCAATCAACAAACACTAGTGTGCATTCAAAATAAATGGCGCTCAATATGAAAAATTGTTTCACTAGTCTTCTTTTGTAACCACGTACGCAACAAGGTGACACATTGATGACGCTTATTTTCTATGATTTTAAACAAAAGGTAAAAGAATGCAACCTTTGTTCCAAAAAAATTTATGAAACATGTTTCCTATAATCATTTTATAGAACATTCATTTAATATATTTTAATTCCATAATGTATCAGGGAGCCTGTGCAATATAAATGATAAATAATTTTCACTAGCAACCTCTTCAATTTTGTAATAATCAATATAATAATTAATTAGTAAAATTTATATTTGTTACAAATTTCAAATTTATGAATTTTATGTTAAGAAAATGTATCATTCAGATATCAAACATTGCATGTCTTAAATCAGTATAGAATTTGCATATATGTAAAAATTGCACCACTAAAAGTTGTACCAATGCTCGCTTTTCACATACTAAACATGAGTTTAGAAGGAGACCAAAATGCCAGATGAACACCACTGGAGTATAACTTTAATTTGAAAGTCCCAAAAAACTAAGTTTCCCATATTTCGATAAGAAAATAGCAGATAGGAAATGTAAGTGAAAATGTTGAAAATCATAACCACTTGGTTCTTTCTCATATAACTTTTCTTGATGAATGAAAACAATGTATTCTTTTGTAGAAAAACATGAGCTATGAAATGATCCATGATAATTGTAGATTCTTGGGGCTTGGTTTTTAAGGCAAAGTCTAAAATTCACTCTAAACTAAACTATGATCATCAATAACCACTCGGTGAATGCTAATAGTCAACCAGTAACCCAACAACACTAAAATTTGAAACAGAACATGTCAAACTGAAAATTAAGTATGTTAACACTAGATTTAATTAAGAACTTGAGTCTGGGTACTTGTACCCACTAGGGAGATATTACCGTTAAAGGAAATCATAACACAAGTAGCAATACAAAAAGTATAAGTGATCTGAATGATGACATTATCAAAGATGCAAGTGAAGGATTGGGAAAATTTCTTGGTGTTTTAATCTCGACGAGATTTCGCAAGGCCCCCATCAAATCCTCTAGGACACGTGGATGGTGATAACAGTCACGACATCTGATGGCTAATATCTCTTCCATTTGCACCCATGGACATGGCTCTCAAACATATTTCATATAGGCATAGATATCTACACTCCTTTTAGCCCTAACCTTCCAGTCCCACACACACACACACACACACACACACACACACACACACATATATATATATAGACACACACAGTGGGATTTTCCAACCTCGGAGCTTGGTCATAATACCCCATCACATGGGACTATTATGACATGAAGATCAGGCTTAATGTATCACAACTCATCCCCCGCTCATTCCATATATGTATAATCATATGGTCATAAAGCTCTTAGATCTATCCCTCCTGAGCTTTGAATGTATGCATACATTTGGCATTAACTCCAACCCTCTTGAACTTATAAGGGTTTTGGCCCAACCCATATATATATATATATATAGATATAGACATATACACACATTCATCCTGAGATTGTGGGTAAACATCAACCTAATAACCAAGTCATTTTAATGCAAGCATTCATTTGATTATCATATATTTCTTTATCTCCTCTATACTCAGCCATTCATACCAATTTAAAGACTCATGATGAATATAGGAGTAACCCACTACTAACTACTAATTTAAACAATTATCATACATGTTGCTAATAAATAACGATAAGTACAAAGATATGAGCAAGCATTAATTTATCAGCCTTTAGGAATCAATAATAAAATAAATAGGCTTATACACATTGCTACCCTTACAATCTAAGAATTAGATATGGGGACACAATTATCCCTTCAATGACTATGATGCATTCATGGCATATACATCTAGAGTTACTTCATGGTCATGATTACTATACTTTTAGTAGAGTAACCTCAACAAATAAGAGTTCACATAAGAACATACTTGTTAGGTAGAGATATGAGCTATTAAATTCATCATTCCCTTCTACCACATAGGGATATATTAATGCAAACATTCCCATCTTGGATAGTGCCATAGCCACACATAATCGTTAAGATTAACTAAACTCAATAATCCATATGCACATAAAATTCATGGTTTTAGTCCACCAGTTTACATTGTGTTCTTTCGATTGTGCAGGGATATATACTTATGTGTGTCAATCAATTCATTCTAAGCTATGACCATTCCAACATTTCATGTTAAGTGAAAATATTCATCAAAATAACTAAATGTTGAGTACCATATATGTAAAAAGCTTCTCACACATGAACTTCGTACACTATTCAAGCATTATTAAGACAATGTGGACAATCATACCAATCAAACATATAAAAAACCAAGTCATAGGTCATGCCTAATACCTCAGTGGCATAATTTGAGTTCAAATAGCATAAACATGAAATTCATTATACAAATCAAACATGAGAGACACTCATCTCAATTGGAATTAGGCAACTGAGTTTGAGAATTCAACTCGCCGCCTAATCTTAAACATACTGCATCCAAGCCTTTCTTGTAGTTTTCACCCCCGAGCCAGAATCCAGAGCTTGAGGATGAGTGCTTAAGGTATTAAACAATTTTTTCTAGTTAAAAAGGGACTTCAGAGAACTATCCACCTCCACTCACTAGGTACTTCATGTAGTCACTATCTCACAAGGAATTTAGAGGTCCACCACCTCTATCCTTCAGCTACTCTAATAAGAATTGTGGCTCTTCCAATACAGGGTGAAAAAGGGAATCCAAAGGCTTACCACCTCCATCCTAAATTGAATAAGGGAATCCAGAGGCTTAACACCCCCACCCTCACCAATTCCTTTGCATAATGCTTCCACCCAATCCATGCAATCTAGAATCCACTATAAAAGCCAAAAAAACAAGTAGAGGCGGATAAATAAACCTCCTTACTGGAATCAAAGGAATATGATTCCACCCAATTTTTCAAGGGAATCCAGAGAAAACAATCTCCACCCTTAAGTCTTATAGGGAATCCAATGACTATTGTCCTCACCTGGAAGATATTATTCCACCTCCCAATGCTTAATCGAATGTTTTCTCTACTCTCTTTGTGGTAGTGACATAGAGCTTTGTGCTCTTTTCCTCTTTTGTTATGCTTTATTTCCTCCTATGCAGTGCAACCAATGCTTATGTGATCCTCTCCTTAGGGCATTCTTTCCTTTGTCTTATTCCACAGATCTTATTTCTCTACTTCCTTTTGTTCTCTATTGTTCTCCTCCTTATCTAAGATAGTCTCCCCACACTACATACGGATGCTCTCTTCATGAATTCCTTCCTCCCCTATAGTGTCATTCTTAGTACCTCCCTTGAGTTCCTTCTCCATGGGTCCTTCCTATCATGTTGCAACCGTTTCGGTTGCATGGGTAAACATTATTGTTGCCCTTGAGTTCTCCTCTTGATCATGGTGGTTCTCAATTTTGAGTGGTGGTGGGGATGTTGTTGTGTCAGCTCCCTACCCCTCTCCTATTGGTTGGCTTCAACTGTCCCCCAACTGTCTATGCACCCCTCCTTTCTGTCTTGTAGAATTATCCAAGACAGACATGGTTCTTCTGTCCTTCTTTCCTGCTCCATTAATTTGTACAACCAACATTTAAGGCACACATTTTAGGCTTCAATGGCTATCATGAAACAAGTCAAGCTTCCTTCAAATCCCAAGAAAATTCCTTCGTCAAACTTTGGAATCTGTCCCCCAATTCTCATGCCTTTTAACTTATAATAAAATATATGAAATATTTACAATGTTTGTAAGAGGGGGAATTCACCCGAAGGGGCTATCACATGGACTCATATTTATGATCCTCCTAGAGTGAGTTAAATCATATGTTGTTTACATATCATAGTTATAATAATTTGGGATGTTAAAGGGAGATGATATTTCTGACCATTTCTTCTGTGTCTTGATAGAACTATCTATCCAACACTATTTAGCCTAAGAAATCTCGATGTTGGTTTCTCTTCCACTCCCATCCCAACAAATGACACAAGGCCTTTCCTTAACATTAATTAATATGTATTCAAAACTTGTGGTTTTGTTGGTTAAGTATTGTGCAATGGGTCTAGGAATGAGTAAAGTCAAATTTTAAACGAGGTTATGTAGTAACCATGTGTTTCATTTAATGGAATACAAAAGAACAAAAATTGTATTCCATCTTAGACCTTATTTTCGACTATTTGTGAACTAGCTCATGGATACTAACTCCCCTGATCTTTCTCTTGATGTTAGAAATTTTCAAGTACTCACTGCATTTGGAAATTATTTCCATCGTTTACAGCGTTTGAGACTGCTTGGTTGGAGTTTTGCTTGGGTAGAATAAAGACGAAAAGTATGAGGATTTGTATGAAGAAAAACCTTTGATTCATGATTTTGAAGAACCGGTTCAACCAGATGGAAATGAGGATGAGTTATTAGGAAAACATTATTGTAGTGTGCCTTAAGAATTTCCTTTTGAGAGTGAAATTTTAGTGGTTACAGATCATGGTGAACGTGAATTCCATGCGAATGAGGCTTTGAAGACCCAGAAGGAGGGCTTCATCAATGAGGAAGAATATTTAGATAAAATACAACTACCCATGATCAAGCAACCTATTTTTCAGCAAGCCTCCATGGAAACACCTAGCTTGGTGATCCATAAATTCTCATGGATATTCCACTAGACATTTCACCACAACAGATCTAATAATAATATAATAAAACTCTGAAAATTCTACACTATTATAGTTTATTAAACTTTAAGATCTGCGGATTTAACTATAATTAGTGCATTCATGCGAATGGAAATTATGCAGAAAAATAGAGAACGAAAAAACAAGCACACACACACACACACACACAAGACACAAGATATTCTATCTGGGAAACCCTTTTGGGAGAAAACCCAACTGGAAGGTGAGGTTGCGTCACTCTCTTTCTCTATCTGGAAATATCGTTGCAGGTAAAAATAAGTAATGCATGTGGTCTGTGGGCTGCTATAGTGCATAAATCCTCTTTGTGTTCTCTACCTCTTATTTCTCTTGGCTATCTTTGCTCAGTTATGGAACAAAATACTCTCGAAAGAATGGAATGCCTCTTCCTCCTAGTGGCCTAGTTATAACACAACCCGATAGCCTACTAGTGGTTAATTTTGACTACATCAACTCTTAACTAGAGTTACAATATAGAATCTTCTAGTGTCTTTTACATCACAAACGTGTGGCTAGCCTCTTTTCCATAAATAATGGGGGATGACGCAACATCCTCCCAAACTACAGGTGTGAAAACACGAAGGTCAACTTCTGAGTGGCATAACTTTTGCATACAAACTTTGATTGATGCGCTTCTTTGCTTCTTTGGAAACATATTTGTGTTTAGAATAGCATGAAAAGGTGTGGTGCTAAAGAGACAAATTTTACCCCCAAAAAATGTTGTTTGATGCCTCAAAATGATCTTGGAAAGTTTCAGACCTCGTTTGGACAAACTGGGTCCCGCTGGTAAAAACGGTCCCATGAGATAATTCCTCCACTTTTTCCACTCCAGATGCATCAAGATTGATGAAAAACAATATAATGATCCAATTCTAATCACTTGGCCTTTGTGGAGTTAGATCTGTCCAATCTTGAAGACACATTGAAGATACATATAATGCTTGACTATATGAAGCATAAATATATTGGACATGATATATATGCATATGATGTTATGAGCTATGGAGAAATGCATCCATATTCAACATTAATTGAAAATCATAAATATGAAGATAAAGATTGGAGCACAAACATAGGGGCAATGATTGTCACTGGTAGGAAAGTAGGAACATCTATAAGGAATTGTTGAAAAATGCAGTCAGAGGGAGAAACCTTTTCTATTGATGTCAAAGGGAGATAGAATGCAGATATTGGGAGAACTTGACAAGAAGTATGAAGAGAATGTATATAGGGGGAGCAGTTCTCAAAAAAATAAAATATCAAAGTATTTCCATAATAAAAGTGGAGATTGTTGAAAATGGTTTTTATTGATGTCATAGGGTCTCCAAATTAAAAATAAATTTATATAGTCAAATAACATATTTCGAGACCTTTCCAATGATATATGGCATGCATTATGGAAATATCGATTTTATATTTTTGATGCCCCATTTAGATACCCTACCTTTGAATGCATTCTAGTTGCAATTATTTATCTCATTTGGGACAAAAATATATATGGTTGGAAATATTATTTTGGTACCTTTCCAATGGTATATGGTACTCCATCTAACTCCTCATGCTTGAGGAGAATTTTTTTTTGAATATTCATTATACAATCTTCCGAGTCAATCCAACCAATCCACAGGTTGACCCAACTAGTGGTCAAGTCAGTGTTGCTTTTGGGGGTCAAATGCACTATATATAGGTGTTATGTGGAGGAACCTAAGAACCACCTATTCAAGTTAATTTGGGTTTATCTAAGAAATCAAATGAGTGGTTATGAGGATCATACCTCATGAACCAAGTGAAGTGGAGTCTTTTTGGAGAGGTTTTATGTGGGAAGGGTTTTTGGCACTCTTTGGGAAGGTTTTTGGTGTTGGTTAGAAGGCGAGTTACAAAAAATGGGTCTTATTGAAGCTGAGTTTTAGTTCCATTCTAGGGGTGCCAAATTCCAATGTTTGAAGGTTGAGTCCTAGAGTTTTGAGGGTTGAATTCAGGTCGAGTTTGAAGGATGGTTTTTTGGTGTATTAAAGTCCATGTTTAAGTCTGGTTTGTGGTCAAAGTTGTAATCTTGTAATAAACAAAGTTCTAGTCTAATTGTCGAGGCGAACAAGCTTTATTGGAGAACTATTGCAGAGATCTTTAGAGGCTAAGTGTGGTTGGATAAGGTAGTTTTAAGGGAGATGTTAGATGAAGTATTTGTGATTTTAAGGCGATAATAGGGTTGATCCTTACTATGGATAGAGGTGTAATAAGAATCAGACTATCACGTAAATTGTTTGTGATAGACCTGTGAGTTGCATAAGGTAAGTGTTTAGTGAAAAGGTTGATAGGTTATAGGAAGAATAATTTTAAGATAGTAAAACAATATTCCAGGTGGGAAATCCTTCTCTTTGAACATATAATAAGTGTAAGAAGCGACTATTGATAGTGAAGAACAAGAGTTGAAGAAGTTTAACTGCTAGATAGGAAGATCTCTTTATGATAAAATACAAAGAACTAACATGTAGGAGATCAAATCTAAATATCTAGGTCAAGAAACCTAGTTAAAGAGTAGAAAGTTAATGTGTATCAGACAAGTGGTTTTGATCAAGCTTGAAGGCGCAAACCTGATGGTTTCATGGTTAGATGAAGACTCTTTGAAGAATTTACTGAGAGTTAGAATCTATTGATGACATACCCAAGGAAAAAGTTGAATACATAGGTTGGTGCTTATAGTTTGTTGTTTTTGTGCTTAGTTGGGGGAGATTGGTATCTCCTATAGGTTGGTACTTAGCTAGGGGAATGGAATCTCGTGTAGTTTGGTGCCTGTGAGATTTGTAACTTGGTCTTTAATATGTACAAGGAAGTTTACAAAATATTTACAAATAAGAATCGTGTAAGCGTTTCTTATGTAAATATCTATGTTTCATGATATTTGTGCATCAAATGTTTAAAAAGATAGAATTAGTTAAAAATAATGAAATATTGATTCATGAATCCTCTTAGTATTTCCAACGAGAAAAATAGAGAGAGAATTAAAAAAAAATAGATTTGAGTTTTGAAATTAGTGACTCGGTGTTATCAATCTATGAAAAAAGTTATTTCCCAAAGGAAAAATAACAATATGAAATTAAAGAAAATTGGAACTTTTCAAATTACGAGGATTTTTTTTTAAATGCATATGAGATTGAATTTCCACTTGATAGTGTAATTTCTCTAATTTTCATTATTGCATATTTACGCCATAAGGCGTTTCCCTCTGAAATCATCTCCCCTTCTTGTCTACCTGTCACCCTTAGATACCCTTATATGATATGTTAGATGATTGAGAACGCTGAACCGTTCGATCACAAAAAGTAGTTACGAATTCATTGCAGGTAGGTAGGTATTCGATTTGCATAGGTAAAGACGAAATATTGCTACTCTCTCTGTAATGGCAGGCCTGGTCGTTTCACCATTGGATTCCTGGAAGGGTCAGCTGCTTACCCCAATGTTCCTAAAACCCCAACTTCCAAACCATAGCCTTCCATCGGCATGGAGACAAGTCAGAATGATGGGAGGCAGTCCTCGCACGTTTCCTGGCGGAGTGACCAAATGGCAGTGGAAGAGAATGCAAGAGTAGAAATCCAAGCAGCTCCTCAAAGCCCGCCTCCTGAGAGAACGCCAACTTTACGAAATGCAGAAGCGAGCAGAGCTCAGAGCAGCCACAGCCAATCTTGAAAAGCCTTAGGAAAAGTCCACCAAAGCCCCTACTTTGTTCGCCGTTACGGCTGACAAGCAGCTCCAAGCCTTGGCCGACAGGTTTTAGAAGCCCGGGGGAATCGATCTCTGGACCGAGAAAGATGGACCGGAAAGCCTCGCTTTCGATGGGAAGCTCTCCGTTCGGAGCACGATGCCGTACAGTAGGGTTAACAACATCGATGTCGATGATGCGAGGTCGTCCCGCTCACAGCAGGTCAGTGGATCGACTCCGGCCAGGCAAAGGTATAGTTCTTCATCCTCTAATCAACAACAATCAGACAAATACTCCAAAGTGACAAGAAGAGCAAGAAATAGTAATGATACTCAGAAATCAATTGATTTCACAAGAAGAGTGAGAAATAATAATGATACTCAGAAATCAACTGATTTCTCTACAAGGTGCCAAATAAATTCGCTTGCGGGTTCTAATTTGGTAAAAGATGACGATTCATATACTTCCGACATGGTGTATGATATCAGACTCCCGAATGGCTTCTGTGAATTTTTTTACTTTACCAAGTTATGGTCACAATGAAAATTTCCAATATCTTAGTAATAATTGTATAGATCTACATTTCAGAGTTCAAAGGGTTTAATTTTCCAAGTGCTGGAGTTTTCCAGGGTTTTTGGTTTCTAAAACGACCCAGTATCTTCAAAAATGTTTGAATGGTCTATATGTATGGCTTTTGTGAATTTTTTTACTTGTCTAGGTTCCGACTGATGAGCCCCAAATTTGGTAACATTTTGGGCTCATTTGGCCTAACTACCTTTGCTCAATCCTTCATTTTTCATAACTTATGCATCATTTTTTAGTATTTTTATGTCATTTGTACGAATAAGGGCAGTCACTATTCCTAGGTGGCTAACACGTGTTCATTTCAGGTTTTTTGACACATGATTGGAACAAAACTGAGCAGATAAGGATAGAAGACAACCAAGATGGGGTTGAGGATTCGTAGGAGGGTTGTCCACAGCATTAACTGACCTTCCTCGGGATCTTCACCCCCAACTCCGAGCTCCAGCAGCCACCACAACCGGATTTAAAGACAGCCAAACGGATTTTGAGAAAGCAACAGTTCACTCCTAGTTTGGTCAGCCAAGCCCCACTGATTTAGGAGGCCAGCTTGGGGCCTCGAGATGTATAAATGATAGGGCTTTAGCCTTCGAAAAGGACTTTTGAAACATTGTTGCACATCCTGCACTACGAGCTGCTAGCTTAGTTTTGCTCTTTTGTAGCCCTTATTGGCATGCTATTTGACTTATGATTATTATTTTTTAATGGAAAGCAGTCGGATTTGATCTCAGTTCTGAGCTTTTAAAGGAGCCATAGCTCTCGGGGTTGGGCCCAACCTGAGAGCCTAAGGCCTCCTTCTTCTGTATTGTTATCCTTTCTTTCAGCATTATGGTTTTTATTTACATAAATTTGAAACACAGTTTGTTGAGTTAGATTTCTTGGTGTGGTTAAGTAGGTCATTGGTAGAAGATAGAGTTGCTTTAGATGTTTAGAATAAATTGAAGAGATTGGAGTTGATAAAAGTTCCAGAAAAGGGTTGCTTGCACACTCATTTTCACCTCTTTCTAGGGGCTGGAATTGCAGACAGTGCTACCCACCAAAAACACTGGTTTACGAGTACATGCAATTTGTGGTGCAATATTTTTGTTTGTAAAAGTTGTCCATGCGTTCAGACCTCTTGGAATATCTCCTTGCTTCAGTACTATACATGGTTTTCCTTAAGAATAACGTTGTTGTTCATTGGTTCCATTAAACAGTTAGGAATGTTTTGATTATATGCAGGACGTGGAAGAATTTGATTCAGTTTGCACTGTGCAGTGCTACTCCCTCACTCTCTCATCCTTCTAAGCCTTGCTCAGGCCAACTACTCATCCCCCAACTAGACCTCTTGTCTTTCAGCTACTCTACTACCCACGTTATCCCACCTTTTCGGCCTTCCATTCCCTCTACCCTCCTTTAGACAAGCTAGCTTAGCACATCCCCTCATCATCTCATCTCTCTGTCACTAAGTCATTACAAACCCCTCTCCTACCTCCCTATCCACCCATGCAGCCTCTTCCACTCACCCATCACCCAAAAATCCGATTATAGAACATCCTGTAGGAATTACTGAACATCCTGTAGAAGTTCTGAAACATCCTGTAGAACCCCTGCAGACTTCCTGTAGAAGCTCATAAACGCGGTCCCTTGGTGGCCAAACTTCTTGAAACTCTCTAGAAGGGTGTTAGGGACCCCTTAGACCCTCTCTGAACTTTCCCAACCTTCTTCAAGCCTTCCTCCTCCTTGATCCATCTCTGCACAGTAAAAAGCTAGTTAAAAGCACATGCATGATAATTCTAATAATTGAAACAAAAATACAAAAAGATGTTTTCTTCAGATAGAGGTAGTCTAGACACATGCATTTCACCTTCATAGAAGTAATGGCATTTCTTTCCAAAGTTTGCACCCCCATCTCTGCATCAGTAATACTAGTTGGTAGAATTAGGGTTTGCTAGGGTTTGCGTTTCTTGTTGGCTTTCAGTTCCTTTTTGCAAATAGATTAGCTTCCTTTGAGTTAGCCTTCGTCCATCAGTTAAAAAGCTTCTTCTGAGAACTCATAGAAGTTGGCTTGAGCCCCTAGCGGACTTGTGCCAGCTGACCAGGTGACAGCTGCGGCAAGAGCTAGTACTTGTGCATACAGCACCGTCGCTTCCAAGTTTGTTACGAACTACCGGGTTGATAAAACTAAAGAAGGAAGCTCCAGGAGTTGTAGCATTATTGCTACAATTCTGGAGTCCACCATCTTTTTGGCGTCGTTGCCGGGGAAGCGTCAGAGTATTGGTGATTGTTGCTTTTCTTCTACTTTCCTACTCTCGCCTTCTGCTAAGTAGTATTTCATTTCCATTCTGCAATTTCCTTTCTGCAAAAGTAGCATAGACATTTCTTGCTTTCATAGATTAACATTTCAATTCCGCAATTTCATTCCTGCAAGCGTAGATTAGCATTTCAATTCTGCAAAAGCATAGCTTAGCATTTCATTCCTGCAATTTCATTTGAGCAAAATAGATTAGTTCTTTCATGCTTTCATTTCAATTCCGCATTTCCATTTCAGCAAGATAGTTAGTTGCAGTTCAATCTGTTTTAGTTTTGCAGGTACCAGAAAAAACAAAAGCAATCAGAAGTCTTTTCATTTCATGCCTTGTAGAAACCGCGATAAAACAGGCAAATTCTTACCCAACACCCCCACCACATCACTGAGTCACCCTTCTCTCTTCTTCGGTGACAGTGATCCATAAGAACCTATAGGTGAACCTCCTGAGATATACGAAGATCCTATAGCAGAAGAAGAGTTAGAGACCACTCCATCTGAAGCTATGGCTGACAATAGGGGAGAAGATGAGAGAATTGAAGGTGCCTTCCCCATCCGAGAGACCAATGGAGACATGAAAATGAAGAACATCAGCCCCTTCGCTTTACCTCACTTCCATGGACTGGCTACTGAAGACCCTGACACCTTCCTATTTGAGTTTACCGTCCTGTGCTGAACCTATGACTATACTGAAGATGAGCAAAAATTGAAACTCTTCCCCTCTACCCTTAAGGATGCAGCATTACGCTGGTTCATGGGCTTACCTGGGAATAGTATCACCACTTGGGCCCAGATGCAGCAAGCCTTCAATACCAAATACCGGGACTACTGTAGGTCCAAGGAAACCAAGGGAGAAATCTTTCGGATGACCATGGGGAATGATGAGTCTTTAGAAGATTACGAGGAAAGGTTCCAACTTAGCTATAAACGGGCCAGGTGCACACTTGACCCTGAATCTTTTAAGTTGGTCTTGCTCCGAGGAGTCCCAGAAGACCTCTCAGATACCCTTCACATGCTAGCTGGGGGAGATATTTACCAACTGCCTTATGAGGACATAAAGACTGTGTTTAGAAACCACTCTAGGGCAGCCCGGAAAAGAGGTAGAGGAAACCCCCTCTCAGCTGGTATTCCTTTCTCCAAACATGAGTTTGCAAATCAATTAGAGGACCTCAAGAGTGAGGTGAGACAGACCATCGCCATGCAACTTGATACATTCCGAATCCAGCAGAAGAAAGAGGAAGTTGAGAGGGCTTTGGCTATTTTCTGCCCTAGGTGTACAAGGAAACACCCTAAGAATGAGTGCCCATTACATTCGGTTGAGGTATGTTTTGTCTGTGAGGAGGACCACCCCACAAACCAATGTCCAACTTTACCTGGGCTTAAAGCCATGTATCAAGGGACAGAAGCGCCCACTGAACCTCTCTATTTCCTCAACCAAAGAAGGCCACATGGACCTAGACCTTACCAACAGGGGATGCAAGGGACACCCCAAACCTATTACAGCCCCAACCAATCTGCTCCTATGCCTTCCTAGGGACCCCCTGTTCATCCTTCCTGGTCTATACCTCCTCCATGGTCTTACTCACCTCAGTACCATACTCAGCCCACTACTCCTTCGTTTCACTCACATGCCCAGCCACAGCCTCAGTGGAATGCACCTCAACCGGGTTGGAGGCCCCAGTACAATACTCCTCCTGCCATTTTGCCTCCACCACCGGCTCAACCACAACCATTACCTCCTGCTCCTCCAAGGCAACCCCAAATGCCTGCTCAACCGAACCCGAACCCCAACAACAGACAAGCCCAACAGGTATATACTGGGGAAACATCATGCCCTACCTATGCTGTGGAGATCCAGGAGATCAATCTGCGATCTGGAAAGACTCTTCCGGATCGCCAACCTCCTCCCCCAGAGGATGAGGAAGATAAACATGAAAGTGAACCAAAGGCCATTCCACCCTTTCCTGAGAGACTAACGGCCACCACACAACCCAACCCAGAGGAGGATGAGCTTCTGGGAGAACTTAAACAGTTGTGTGTGAGAATACCACTTCTCCAAGCCATCAAAGATGTACCGATATACAACAAGCTGGTTAAGGAAAAGTGTTTTAGACACCCAGGCAGGCGAAAAAGAGATGCTTCAACCATCAATGTCATAGGACAACTGTCTGATCTTATGTTGGGGCAGGCTATCTGCCCAAAGTATCTGGATCCTGGGAGTCCTGTAGTGGATGTACACATCAATGGCACCATCATACCTCACACATTGATTGATCTGGGGGCTGCCATTAATGTGATGACCAGGGATACCATGCTCAAACTCAACCTTCAGGGTTCCCTGAGAAAGACCTCGACAGTCCTACAATTAGCAGATCGCTCCACCGTGACTCTCGAAGGGATTGTAGAGGATGTCTTGGTCTCTGTTGACTCTTGGGAGTACCGTGCAGACTTCTTGGTTCTGCAACCAAAGGCAAAGCTTACTGGATACCCTCTCATTCTGGGAAGGCCTTGGTTAGCCACTGCAGATGTTTACATAAGCTGCCGTGCAGGAAACATGACCATCAAAAGTGGTCCTATGTCCAAGCAGCTAGTCCTGTACCCTCCTGCCCAACCCTTATTAGAGCATGACTTACCACTTTGGTTGGAGGAAGGAGAAGAGGATGAGGTGTACTCAGCACCTTTGTGCATCCTAGACACCACTAGGGGAGGCCTCCCAACGGAGGATGATTTGATTGAGACCTTGATCCAGACTCCACCTCCCAGTGCATTGTCCTTAGAGGAATTGGTGGAGGATGCCCAAGCCAGCACCTTAGTGGACCTTTGTGTGACCGACCCTGTCACTCCCAGAGTCAAAAATGTGGAGTTCGGTCCTGAGAGAACGTTAAAGATCAGCTCCTCCCTATCTCCTTCCCAGGAAAAGGAGCTGTGTAGTCTGTTGGCCAGTCATCTAGATGCTTTTTCTTGGAACTATAAGGAGATGAAATGAGTTCATCCTTCGGGCTGTACCCATCACATCTACATCAAAGAAAACTGTAAACCGGTTAGGCAACCGCAAAGGAGAATGAATCCAGCCCTTAAGGACATCGTCAAGGAGGAATTACAAAAACTGTTGGATGCCGGATTCATTTACCCCATCTCGGATAGCGAATGGGTGTCCCCTTTGGTGTTGGTTCCCAAGAAAAACGGGAAGTGGAGAATCTGTGTGGACTACCGAGAACTGAACAAGGCCACCAAGAAAGACCATTTTCCTCTACCCTTCATAGATCAAGTGTTGGATGGCCTGGCAGGGAAGAAGTTTTTCTTTTTCCTGGATGGGTTTAGCGGGTATAACCAGATCCAAATCAGCCCGGAAGACCAAGATAAGACCACCTTCACTTGTCCTTGGGGTACCTTTGCTTACCAAGTTCTTCCCTTTGGACTATGCAATGCTCCTGCCACCTTCCAGAGAGTCGTCTTGAGCATCTTTTCTGAGCTGGTCCATGATTCGGTGGAAATCTATATGGATGACTTCACTCCTTATGGGTCCAACTTCCAGGAAGCATTGTCCAATCTGGGAAAAGTCCTAACCAAGTGCATTGAGATGAACCTGTCCCTTAGTCCTGAAAAGTGTGAATTCTTGATGACTGAAGGGACCGTGCTAGGCCATACCATTTCTCGCCAAGGATTACAGGTGGATCCCAACAAAATTGCTCTCATCAAGAAGGTTCCACCTCCTCAGAAAGTAAGGGATGTTCGAAGTTTCTTAGGATTAGCGAGATATTATAGGAGATTCATTAAAGACTTCAGCAAGCTAGCCTCGCCATTGTTTAGCCTCTTGGCAAAAGATGTTGAGTTTAAATGGACTGACGATTGTTAGAAGGCTCTGAATGAATTAAAGGACAAGTTAGTGTCTGCCCCAATCTTGAGAGGTCCAAACTGGGCCCTACCTTTCCACATCCATACTGATGCCTTGAACAAAGCCATAGGGGCAGCCTTAGGACAAGTTGAACAAAAACTTCCATATGCCATCTACTTTGTCAGCAAAAACTTATCCAAGGCAGAACTGAATTACACTGTAACTGAGAAAGAATTCTTGGCCGTGGTCCATGCACTGAACAAATTTCGACATTATATCACTGGATATCAAACATTTGTACATACTGATCATACTGCAATTAGATATTTAATGAATAAACTGGATGTGAATGCTCGTATTATTAGATGGTTACTTTTGTTACAGCAGTTTGATTTGACTATTGTTGACAAGCCAGGTAAAGAAAATGTTGTTGCTGACTTTTTGTCTAGATTGGATTTACCTGCAGGAGAGGATGGAACAATGGATGACCAGATGCCAGATGAACATCTGTTTGCTATCTCAATACTCTCTCCATGGTTTGTTGATATAACAAACTACCTTGTCTCAGCACAGTTTCCTCCGCACCTATCCTCAAGAGAGAAGAGCAGGATCATACGGAAGAGTGCCTCATTTACTTGGATCGGGGGCAACCTGTTCAAGCTTGGCCCTGATCAGATCTTAAGGCGTTGTGTAAGGGAGGAGGAAGTCTTTGATATCCTCCTAACCTGTCATGACGGGCCTTGTGGAGGACATTTTGCAGCCAAAAGGACTGCCTTCAAAATCCTGCAGGCAGGCTACTATTGGCCCACGCTTCATCAAGATGTCAGAAGGTATATCAGCCAATGTGACCGATGCCAAAGGATGGGGAAACCGACTCCAAGGGACGAAATGCCTCTCCAACCTCAAGTGACTCTTGAGCCATTTGAGAAGTGGGGTATGGATTTTGTGGGTCCGATCAATCCTCCTTCGAGGCAAAGGTCTTACATCATTGTGTGCACAAACTACATGACAAAGTGGGCAGAAACCAAGGCAATCAAAGCAGCGACAGAAGAAAAGGTGGCCGAGTTCTTAAGAGAAAACATCTTCTACAAATTTGGCTACCCAAGAGAGTTAGTCACCGATCAAGGAAGCCAGTTCACCTCCAACTTAATTGAAGGCCTACTCGCTCATCACAAAATCAAGCATAGGACTTCCACCCCCTATCACCCTCAAGCAAATGGGCAAGTGGAAGTCACCAATAGAGCATTGGAAGGGATCTTGACTAAGGTGGTGAGCAGCAGCAGGAAAGATTGGGCAGATCGCCTGGTTGAGGCCACATGGGCTTACAACACCACTTGGAAGACCACAACCGGCTTCACACCTTATGAGCTGGTCTATGGGAAGAAAGCTTTGCTGTCAATTGAGTTTGAATACAACACCTTGAGGATGGCAACTCAGCTGGACCTGGATCTCAGCCATGCCCAACAAGAAAGGCTATTGCAGCTGAATGGATTGGATGAGCACCGAATGCAGGCCCTTCTCCACTCAGAAGTGGTTCAACTTCAGAGGAAGGTGTGGCATGACCCGCACCTAAATGACAAGCAATTTCAGCCGGGAGATTGGGCGCTGTTGTATGATTCTAGGCATAAGGATTTCAAGGGGAAGCTGAGAACCAGATGGCTGGGACCATATGCAGTGGAAAAATGTAATGACAATGGATCTGTTCTTATTCGGACCATTGATGAGGAGGCCATCCCTATGCTTGTCAATGGGCATCGACTAAAGATCTACAGGAAACCTCTCTCAAGACAAGAATTCATCAAAACTGTGGAAAAATCAGTGCTGGTCATAGATCAGGGTTCTGCCTCTGTTTTGGGCATACCTTGAAGATTTAAAAAAAAAATAAAAATAATAATAATAATAATAAAGATCCTTGGGTGAAAACCTTTCTGAGGCTCCCAAGGCAGATGGTAGGGGTGAAAACCTCATTGAGGCGTACCTACTATCTTTCTGAAAATGTTTGAAAAAAGACCCTTGAGTGAAAACCTCTTTGAGGCACTCAAGGCAGATGGTAAGGGTGAAAACCTCATGGAGGCGCCCCTGCTGTCTTTCAAAAAAAAAAAAAAAAAAAAAACAGGTTAAACAAGTTCACAATGTGGCAATGCATGCAGGTTGCAGGTATTCTATGAAGGAAAAGAGGCCCCTCAACTCAAAGACAAGGGTCCTTACTATGCTACCAGGTGACCTCACTAGCACCCCCTCCAGAAACACTCATCTTCTCCAAGGTCTGGGCACGATTTGATCACAGTTTAGCCTTCTACAGGAAGCTACAGGACTTTCTACAGGAAGTTCTGTATTTCTACAGGAAACTTCCTGTAGAAGTTTTGGACGGCCCAAAACCAATTGTGTGGGGAGATCTAATGCCTGAGGTCCGACACGGAGGCATGCAAGCTAATATTTTCTCCATCACGCACTGCTGTCACCTCCTTCTACCACCCCAGTTGCCATGCAATGGAAATACCTGCACAGTCAAAACAACACATTGAATTATCAGAGGAAGCGCTTCTCAAATAAATAAATAAAAGTTGCAGAGACACCATGCACTACTTATCAAAGCCATCCGAGGGTCCTGTGATCGTGACTGTGATGCCACCGTCTCCACTGTCTCAGCATGCACCCGAGGAGGAAAAACTGCTACAGGACATCCTACAGGAATCCCGTAGCAGTTCATCCAGCTAGAGTGTACACCATCAAAGCGCCTGCAACACATAGAGCGGGCACATGCACCACCCGCAGTCGAGTCACAAGCTTCGTCATCAGTGGAAGTCTGCAAGGAAGGACCCCCGGACCTGTGCAAATAGCAGCAGCAAGCAAATCCAATCACCCTCGTCCCGAAACCTGGAAACAACGTCGCGGCCGCTCAGGTAAGTGCCTCGCCCTTTCTTTCGTCAAATTACATGAATAATACTCTAGAATGTTTGCAAGTGTGGAAATGAACGGGTTGAGCAGTCGGGTAGCCATTCCACTGGCCACCACGACCAGTCAGATGGTCCAGTCAGATTTGGGAAGTGGTAGTCGTGGCAAGCAAAGCGGGTAATGGACACGTGAGAAGCGTCCAGTCGGGGAGAAGTGGCGATTTAACGGAAATGGTGGTTGCAGATCTGCGGGGAATGATGTGGCAGTCAGGGAGATTTGCAGTGAAATGAGTAGGTGACGTCGTCCAATGGTCTGGCAGGGACAGCTCACCCCCGCGCCAGGAGTTCAGCCGGGATTCAAATCCACCGCCTAGATCGTCACTCCACTCATTTATCACCAGCCGTTTTGCAGTCGAGTAGCGTCCGAATTTCTCTGAAGCTCGTTACTCCAAGTCCTCGGCTCGTTCAGACGTCTGGTGGTGGCACAGAAGGAGCAGAACCACTGACGTGCTCTCCGGAACCTGTGCGCGACTTCTACAGGAAGCTGCGCTACAGGAAGCTCGCCGCTACAGAGAAAATTGGTCTATTCACGTCAAAGGTGGCGAATTGAAAAAGGTAAGCCTGAACCTGTTCCTCCCATGCAATTGGTTTGAAGGGTGGCGAAGTCGACGTCCTCAAAAATGTAAAACTACAGTCTTCCTTTTGCATGAAAAATTGTCGTCGAAGTATATGCGGGGTTTTCTACAGGATGTGGTTTGTAATCGAGCCCCTGTCAAGGCTCATCTGTAGATAGCCCAGAATTCACGAATTGTGTGCGTGACAGAGGCGTAGTTCTACGCTCTATCCCAGAGAAATCCGAAAGACCATCTTTTGATACGCACCCGCCACCTCCGGCTGACATAGTAGGCTTTCACCATGCCGGGCGGATTCATCAGAAAGGAACCGACAAACTCCAAGAAACTACGGGAGAACCCGGAGGTGGTAGAATTGTTCACTCGGGCGCGATGGATGTCGTTCTGCAACAAACTTCAAGGCTATGATGATGAGGTGGCAGAGGAGTTCCTGCGAGCTTTGAAGCCAAAATCAAAAACGCCGACCATTGTTAATTTCAGGGGTTTGAATCTCAGACTCACCCCACAGCTCATCAGCAGAGTCACGGACCTCCCAATGGGGGTACCGTGGGACAAGGAGGAGAGGAAATTAGGCCAAAAGGCTAAAAAGGAGTTCTTCCCACCAGAGGAGCAATTCTCGGAGGATAAGAACGGGGTTCGCAGAGCTAGCTTACAGCCACTTTGGAGTGAGGTCAGCCTCCAAATTATGAAATACATCACATGCGAAGGACGGTTTAGCATTGTATATGGGTACCATTTCCGGCTACTCACAGAATTGAGGCACCAAATGGACCTACCCTCAGAAAACAAGCTCAGCATTCCAAATGGACCAAATGGACGAAGTAGAGCCACCAAGGGAAGAAGAGAAAGAGCATATTCCAGAACCAAGTCCCCAGCCAAGCTTGAGCTCGTACTATAACTTTTTGGAGGCTGGGAAAATTATCCCACAAAAATTCACAGTGCCGCTTTTCTTTGCATTGGAGGAAGAAAGGGTGAGAACCCACACGTGGATGAAAATAGCAAAATCAAAAGGTGTGGCAGATATAGGCCCCTTGGAGGAACAACTCAAGGAGGCAAGAAAGGAATTAGCTATGGCTAAACACGTGGCAAACTGCCAGCGGGTATTCCTACAGGAAGAAAACGAGAAACTTAGACTGCAGCTACAGGAACTGAAGAAGGAAAAGGGCACATCCTCAGGGGACACTACAGCAGAACATCAAGGCAGAGAAGGACTGCAAGTTGGTCTTGGGGAGCCAACCTCGCATCTATAGGAAGGGGAACTACAAGCACAAATCGAGATACAAGCTCTCAAACAGCAGTTGCAGCAAAAAGAGGCGCAACTGGCTTGCATGACCAGTTGGGCCATGGATGCTCTCCAATGCAGACAGTCGGCCAAATCCTATGGCCTGTACCTACGAGACCAGTGGCTTCAATATCAGATTAATGCATTGGCACAGAGGGGTATCTCCCAACTCTAAGACCCCCAACAGTTCACAGCGTTATGCAATAGCAGTTCATCAGAGGATAAGGCCAAACTCTCAGAGTTCTATCTCCATAATTTGGCCCTTCCTAACGTGACTACATGGGATCCCAACACAGTTGTAGGGGATATGCAGTTGATGGCATTTGCCTCATGGTTGAACCATGAGGAAAAGAGGGCAGCGGAAGTCAAAGAGGTCATGGACCGAGAATTACATGAGCCACTGTTGATCAGAGCAGAGCCAGGGGATCCCACTGCGTTGATATCGGCCCACCAACACTTAGCCACCAACCCTCAAACTTTATTGAAATACATGGATCAGCCGGCACATGCCATAGCACATTTCGAGGATATGGAGCGACTATTAGGGGAAAACTGTGTTCATGCTTGCACACGCCGATGGAACACAATGTCCCACAGCCTTAAAATCAGAGAATATCATACTCCAACTCAAATGAGGGAAGCTCTAGCACGGGTGCCCCTCTACAAGAAGGCCATACAGAACCTCCAAGCCAACTGGATTGGCCTCAAGCTAAGCCCACCTCTGCTGTTAGGATTGATGGAAGGCAACACAGAAAAAGAAGAGCATAAGCAGTGGGAAGAGGTGGAAAGGAAGGCTGGGTTCCATGCCAGTGAGGAGGAGACCACTTCAGAGGCCTGGGATGCGAGGGTGGCGGTGAAAGCAATGAAGGACGAAGAGCTAGATTAGTTGCTCAGGGATGAGCAATCATTTTAGCTGGGGGGTGATGATGAGCCCCAAATTTGGTAACATTTTGGGCTCATTTGGCCTAACTACCTTTGCTCAATCCTTCATTTTTCATAACTTATGCATCATTTTTTAGTATGTTTATGTCATTTGTACGAATAAGGGCAGTCACTATTCCTAGGTGGCTAACACGTGTTCATTTCAGGGTTTTTGACACATGATTGGAACAAAACTGAGCAGATAAGGACAGAAGACAGCCAAGATGGGGTTGAGGATTCGTAGGAGGGTTGTCCACAGCATTAAATGACCTTCCTCGGGATCTTCACCCCCAACTCCGAGCTCCAGCAGCCACCACAACCGGATTTAAAGACAACCAAACGGATTTTGAGAAAGCAGCAGTTCACTCCTAGTTTGGTCAGCCAAGCCCCACTGATTTAGGAGGCCAGCTTGGGGCCTCGAGATGTATAAATGATAGGGATTTACCCTTCGAAAAGGACTTTTGAAACATTGTTTCACATCCTGCACTACGAGCTGCTAGCTTAGTTTTGCTCTTTTGTAGCCATTATTGGCATGCTATTTGACTTATGATTATTATTTTTTAATGGAAAGCAGTCGGATTTGATCTCAGTTCTGAGCTTTTAAAGGAGCCATAGCTCTCGGGGTTGGGCCCAACCTGAGAGCCTAAGGCCTCCTTCTTCTGTATTGTTATCCTTTCTTTCAGCATTATGGTTTTTATTTACATGCATTTGAAACACAGTTTGTTGAGTTAGATTTCTTGGTGTGGTTAAGTAGGTCATTGGTAGAAGATAGAGTTGCTTTAGCTGTTTAGAATAAATTGAAGAGATTGGAGTTGATAAAAGTTCCAGAAAAGGGTTGCTTGCACACTCATTTTCACCTCTTTCTAGGGGCTGGAATTGCAGACAGTGCTACCCACCAAAAACACTGGTTTACGAGTACATGCAATTTGTGGTGCAATATTTTTGTTTGTAGAAGTTGTCCATGCGTTCATACCTCTTGGAATATCTCCTTGCTTCAGTACTATACATGGTTTTCCTTAAGAATAACGTTGCTGTTCATTGGTTCCATTAAACAGTTAGGAATGTTTTGATTATATGCAGGACGTGGAAGAATTTGATTCAGTTTTCACTGTGCAGTGCTACTCCCTCACTCTCTCATCCTTCTAAGCCTTGCTTAGGCCAATTACTCATCCCCCAACTAGACCTCTTGTCTTTCAGCTACTCTACTACCCACGTTATCCCACCTTTTCGGCCTTCCATTCCCTCTACCCTCCTTTAGACAAGCTAGCTTAGCACATCCCCTCATCATCTCATCTCTCTGTCACTAAGTCATTACAAACCCCTCTCCTACCTACCTATCCACCCATGCAGCCTCTTCCACTCACCCATCACCCAAAAATCCGATTATAGAACATCCTGTAGGAAATATTGAACATCCTGTAGAAGTTCTGAAACATCCTGTAGAACCCCTGCAGACTTCGTGTAGAAGCTCATAAACGCGGTCCCTTGGTGGCCAAACTTCTTGAAACTCTCTGGAAGGGTGTTAGGGACCCCTTAGACCCTCTCTGAACTTTCCCAACCTTCTTCAAGCCTTCCTCCTCCTTGATCCATCTCTGCACAGTAAAAAGCTAGTTAAAAGCACATGCATGATAATTCTAATAATTGAAACAAAAATACAAAAAGATGTTTTCTTCAGATAGAGGTAGTCTAGACACATGCATTTCACCTTCATAGAAGTAATGGCATTTCTTTCCGTAGTTTGCACCCCCATCTCTGCATCAGTAATACTAGTTGGTAGAATTAGGGTTTGCTAGGGTTTGCGTTTCTTGTTGGCTTTCAGTTCCTTTTTGCAAATAGATTAGCTTCCTTTGATTTAGCCTTCGTCCATCAGTTAAAAATCTTCTTCTGAGAACTCATAGAAGTTGGCTTGAGCCCCTAGCGGACTTGTGCCAGCTGACCAGGTGATAGCTGCGGCAAGAGCTAGTACTTGTGCATACAGCACCGTCGCTTCCAAGTTTGTTACGAACTACCGGGTTGATAAAACTAAAGAAGGAAGCTCCAAGAGTTGTAGCATTATTGCTACAATATTGGAGCCCACCACCGACCACAATGAAATTTTCTAGGTTGTTTTGAATATAATATGCCAGTTCTGTGTATGATAAAAATGATTCAAAACCACCTATTTTCTGGTCAAGCTCAAGGCAAAACATGGGATAGAAATTTGAGATGCCTGGTATGGGTTCACCTGTCAAAGTTCCTACGGCATAGTTCCTCCATGCTCTACTGGTTTCCGAGGCTTTTGAAATGATTCAGAACCTTACAATTTCCTGAAACGGCTTGAATCTACGCCATCCGTGAATTATCTTTACTTAATTGGATTGTGGGGACAATGAGCTTTTCTGGGGACAGGCTCTAGGTATTTTCAGGGCCTTTGAAGTGACAAAAAAACCTTGAAAAATTGTTTGGATCTACGAATCTATGCCTTCTCTGTATTTTTTCCTTCATCTGATTCCAATGACAATGATTTTTCCCGAATAATATAATATGCCCTCCACCCCATTTGTCTTAGTTACCCATATAATATGCCCCTCACTCCTGGGTGTAGTTTTCGTACAAACATACTGTACTGATGCTTTTTTTTTTTCAACTTCAATCCACCGTGGAGAAAACTGTAGATCAAAATTCTATCATGTGAAAAAGCATTGATATATTGTTAATTTGTTTGACCAGGCGAAATAGGATATATTCCCTCTTTTCTTAGAAAAATTACTCATATTAAAAGGTCAGTCAAGTCTTAATTTCTTAATCAATTAAATGTGTTACATTTCACTTTCTTCTGATAGCGTTGTGAATTTGTAAATATGATCTGCAGGGCTTCTTGTGATTCCAGACATTTTCGAAAGATTCGAAGCTGTTTCAGTGAATGGAAATGAGTGTTTGTATTTTCTCTTGGACGAAGTGAATGGTTTAGCAGAATATCTTCTCCAACAACTTAAAGAAGCCACGTGATTTACATTGGAAGGATCTTCAAAAGGGACAACGAATCCCATCCTTAGTTTGTTGCCTGGCCCTAAAGGGTCAAGTTGGTTATCAATTCCCAGGAGTAAAATAGGCATTTTGATTTTCTCTTGAATTTACTTTGTATTTGGCATTCCAGGAGATCCCGCTGTTCAGACATCTCAAGGAGTTTATTCAGTTTTTGTTGGTGCTGGAACGGATCCGTATGAAGTGATTACTAGTGCAGTAAAGTGAGAACCCTTTCCATGTTTCAACTTTCATATTTAATTTCCTCTCTTTTGGAACTTCTCAGATTTCAGTATCAATGTTATATGATTAGAATCAATTATTGATAATGCAGGGCTGTTGAGAGGCATTCTAAAACCTTTGCCCATCATGAAAGAAAGACGGTAATTTCTCATGGAATTGAAGTTTGGCTCTTTATTGGTGTTTGAATGTGTTTTGTGTGCTAAAAAGTTTAGCTCGCCTTGAATTTGAATTGAGAATGACACATATTCTTGTATTGTTTTACTAAGTCATTATAAGTTCTCACTGGTTCTCTGTAGTCTTATGATTTGGATATTTCTCTTGCAGTTATCTGATATACTCAATTGGTTTGGGGGACACATTTTACACAGATGTCACTGTTGAGGGTGTAAAACAAGGTTTAGTAAGGTTTATTATTTTTCCAGCCCCCATTTTATGTTCTATAATCATATATTAACTCTTGTCAAGATTTTTACTTCCATTCAAATGGAATTTATTCATATCAAGCATGGATTGAATCTTGAACCACTTATTGTAGAGTCACTAAATTGTTTCATCTGATGCAGGGGTTAGCTAACGAGATCTCTTTTGCTCCCATTAGACTGATCAAAATGTTCAACTCCGGAGGAGCTATTAGTGCATATGAGTTCAATCCAAACATCTCAACAATGTATTTGAAGGTTTGAGGTTGCGGGGATTTTGGAGCATATTGTTCTGTGAGGTCACAAGCTGTCTATGTGGATTCTACCCAGATAGAATTCAGTTATGAAGAGGAATGTGGTCTAGCCACTTTCACATTGAGAGTGCCAGAAACAGAATTATATTTATGTGACATCAGAATTGACATATAAATGTTTTAACCAGTTTAGATTTAGGTGCTGCATAGTTCCCTACTCAATGGGCATCCTGAAAATGTTTACTGGTTTGAATGCAAGAAGTATGATGCCCTCAAATTCACAATAAGGAAAGAAGTGTTAGCATTAGTTTTGTATCTTAGAGAACTAAATTTAAGGACTAACGTTGTGACTTGTCATGTATATTATCTTCAGTGCCTCCTAATCTCAATTAGGATTGCAAGGCCATTTGGAAGTTCCAGAAAAATATTTTTCATGTTTGGCATGTGTTGGGCTTCATTTTAATGTTGCTTTGATGTGGTTCTCATATGGATCATTTTGTGATTGAGTTTTGCTATGTCATTTATACAGGTGCATCATACATTCAGACTTTTATGTTATAGGTGCATCTTACATTTAGACTTGTAATTGAGTTTATTGTGTGATTTATATAGGTGCATGTTACATTTAGATTCTTATATTATATTTTTTTTACATGGTATCATCCTCATAGGAGGGTAATTGACATTTTTTTAAGTATCAAGAGTTTTACATTTGAATTTATATATATTTTTTCAACAAGTTGACACTTAAATGCAGAAATGCATGTTTTATGTGGAAAGATCTCTTTTGCTCCCATTGGACTGATCAAAATGTTCAACTCCCGAGGAGCTATTAGTGCATATGAGTTCGATCCAAACACCTCAACAGTGTATTTGAAGGTTCAAGGTTGCGGGGATTTTGGAGCATATTGTTCTGTGAGGCCACAAGCCGTCTATGTGGATTCTACCCAGATAGATTTCAGTTACGAAGAGGAATGTGGTTTGGCCACTTTTACATTAAGAGTGCCAGAGACAAAATTATATTTATGTGACATCAGAATTGACATACAAATGTTTTAACCAGTTTAGATTTAGGTGCTGCATAGTTCCCTACTCAACGGGCATCCTGAAAATGCTTACTGGTTTGAATGCAAGAAGTATGATGCCCTCAAATTCACAACAAGGAAAGAAGTGTTAGCATTAGTTCTGTATCTTAGAGAACTAAATTTAAGGACTAGCGTTGTGACTTGTCATGTATATTATCTTCAGTGCCTCGTAATCTCAATTAGGATTGCAAGGCCATTTGGAAGTTCCAGAAAAATCTTTTTCATGTCTGGCATGTGTTGGGCTTCATTTTAATGTTGCTTTGATGTGGTTCTCATATGGATCATTTTTTGATTGAGTTTCCTGTGTCATTTATACAGGTGCATCATACATTCATAGTTTTATGTTATAGGTGCATCTTACATTTAGACTTGTAATTGAGTTTATTGTGTGATTTATATAGGTGCATGTTACATTTAGATTCTTATATTATATTTTTTTACATGGTATCATCCTCACAGGAGGGTAATTGACATTTTTTTAAGTATCAAGAATTTTACATTTGAATTTATATATTTTTTTCAACAAGTTGACACTTAAAATGCAGAAATGCATGTTTTATGTGGAAAGAAATTTTTACACTATACAACATGTTCTATACCTCTTATTATATTGTGCTGAGAGACAAACTCCATCCCTAGCTAAGCATCGAAGGGAAGTGATACTCTCACTCTCTTTTATAAGTGACACATAGGGTTCATAAAAATATATATATTGCTTAGATATATGGATCTGCACTCTATCTGATTGATAAAAAATGAATTCAGAAAGACGCGAAAAATGAAAGAAAGACGCGAAAAATGAAACAAAACTGCCTGATCTAACTTTAGCACTGTATCTTTAACCTGAAATATAATGATAAACTTATCTTATTCTAAGGAAGTGCATGCCTTTGGTTTGAGTAGATTGTTTGATTGTATTACATTTAACATTTAGATTTATTTTTTCATTCAAATTTGGCTATAGTTAGATCACCTAACATATCACATTTTTTTCATTTATGTTCTTCTTCCATATACGCTACCGACTTACGGCATTTCCTTTGGAGCATCTGGTGCAAATGCTAGTTGTATCCTTACACGAGAAATAAAGTATGGAAGTAAGTATGGAAGTATTCAGATGCACCTAATATTGGGCAAGATCACCTAATATTGGGCAAGCTCAGACAATTCAATGGGATATTTAGGAAATTTTGGATAGGAGGATGGTTTAAAAGATAAGTGGAAAATATTATTACAATATTCAGTCAAATGGAAATATCATCCATTAGAATAAGCTACATGGATGATTACCATAAATATACTGCACCATGACAACACTATATAAGAGTTCATGGACAACTGTCCATGAATAAATTCGTTTCTTGGAAAGTTTATTGTAGGAGAATATTCTTGAAATTCAGGATTTGACATCTAAAAGGTATTCAAAGTTTAAATTAGTTTTTTTTTCTTCTTCTTTTTAATGATAAAGAATGTCCATTAAAACTTCCAATGTTAAAGAATTCCAATTAGATCATAACAATTTTTATCTTATTCACATCCCGTAAATAATGACAATTCTTACTGGACATTCATCATCATAATGATGATGATATAAACTTCCAATGTTAAAGAATTTCAATTAGATCATAACAAATTTTACCTTGTTCACATCCCATAAATCATAAAAATTCTTACTGCACATTCATGATGATGATGTAACTGTCTTTTAAATTTCATTTTCACTTAATAATTACAATAATACTTAATTAAAAATGTAAATTGTTTTTTCTTTTAAATTTCTTTTTCACCTATAATTACAATAATTGTTAACTAAAAATATAAATTATTTTTAATTTTAATCATGAGTAAGAAATATATAATTATAAATTATAATTAACGGGGTGTAAAAATAAACTTTGTTTTTTAATATATATTTTTAAATAATTAATTTAAAATTTTATTGCCCCATAGCAGTTCTATATTTCAATAAGAGGGATAAGAGGGATATGTTGTCATATAAAGTTACATTTAAAAAAAAAATATTTTACACTAACAAATAAAAAAATATAATAACAAAAAAATAAATGTTGGCCTTAAATAAAATCCTCTAGTTTAATTTTAAATTAATTTTATATAGAGACTTAAATTAATTTGAAGTTAAAGAAAAATTACTATTTAATATACTATAAATATATTATCTCTTCATTACTCCTAATATGGAGTTGACAAATGACATGTAAACATAATATTATTTATATTACATGATGTGTAACTAGCTATATGTTTAGTTGATATGTAATATTTTAAAATAAGAGAAAAATAAAATAATTTAAGTTAAAAAAATGCTTATATATTGGGTAAAAGAGAGAATTCTTAATCCATTATTATGTGCTTTGTAATTCAAGACATAGGAAAAATTTGTAATTCCTTCAACATATAACATTTAAAAAAATTAATTAAAAAATTAATTATAGAGAGATAATACTATAAATATATGTTTTCTACTTTTCAATATAAGAAATCATGTATTGACATTGTAATCGAAGGGCGTGAATCATAATAAAACATTTGAATGTCAACTATGTATATATTAAATAAAACAAGTTAGAATGAAAATTTCTTATAGTTAAAACATGTGGGTTTCTCAGAAATGACATAAATCCATCTTAACCCTTGATCTACCAAGAGCCGAGATGATCAAATTTGCAAACCTTTTCTCAAGTTTTAACCATTTTAAGAGATTTGATCCCTCTCCGTTCTTGGAAGATTCAAACTCAAGATGAATCTATACTGATTTTAAAAAATAAATTTGGTTATTGTTTTGAATTTCATTTTTTTAAAGCTTATAAATTTATAAAATTTAAAATAGTTTGTTTTGTTATTTTTAAATTTTTTTGTGATAAATGTATATGAAGATTTATTGTGAAAACTTTATTCACAGAAAAGATAATATTTTACTAAAAATGTTAAGCACAATGTACTAAATCAAGTTTTAACTTATTGTCTTTTCATTCATTATATCAATTAAATATAATTTTATTCTCGTTTAAAAAAATAAAAATATAATGAGTCAATAATATTAACTTATTTCCTTTTTATTATTGAATATTTTTTTCCTCATCTAACAAATAAAACACTAAAAATAAAAATAATAAACTAATAATGGATTTACTGGATACATGATGCTTAGAATTTGACCTATCTTATTCCTATATCCATCTAATGGTGAAATGTGATACATTTACATATGGAATGTGCATTATATGCTTACATTCCTGGCCAAAAAGGTATGTTATCCCATCTGAAGAACTCTGTATGTTATCCCATCTGAAGAAAGCAGAGTTCTGATTAAATTTGAATTTCCCTCACATCCTTGCAGGGTAAGGAAATATCTTATCCTTTGTATTCTGGAAATTTGCGAGATAAAGACATATCTTATCCTTGAGCAGAAAAGGAATCTTGTCTGAATTTGGATTTCCCTCACATCCTTGCAGGGTAAGGAAATATCTTATCCTTTGTATTCTGCAAGATAAAGAAAGGAGTTGTCTTTAGCGCAATCCGAAAAACTTACAAAAAAAGCTTCCAAAAAATCTCTCTAAAGATAAAGAAATATCTTATCTTTGAGCAGAAAAGGAATCTTATCCGTTGCATTATTGGCCGGAGGTGACTAACCTTCCTGTGTCTTTGTCATTTTACATATCCGAGAAACTGAAAGTAAGAAGACAATCCACAATAAATGGAGGATGTTAGGGTTTGTATCATGGTAAGGTATTAGGGGAAAGAAAAATGGCCTCTGCAACTCCCACATGCAAAACCACCTTTTGTGTGACCGGAGCAACAGGGTTCGTGGCCTCCTCGCTGGTCAAGCTCTTACTCCAACGGGGTCACACTGTCCACGCTACTGTGCGTGACCCAGGTAATTCCATTCTTCTCTTTTTATTTAAAAAGAAAATAGTATATTATAGTCTTATGGTGTAGTCTTTTACTGTTACAAAAATAAAATAAATAAATAAATAAATATGGAAAATAATATATTATATGACATTAAAAATGTGGTTTAAGTGGTTAAATTTAATTTTGATCTTACTTTTCTGGTCCAATCTTAGTACCAATAGAATAAATAAATATTATATCGTTTTATAAATGTGGTCCAATAATTAAGTGGCCAAATTTGGTGTTGGTCTCACAGATCTTCTGGTCCAATTTTCGCACCACTAGAATAAATAAATATTATAAACAAGAATAAGAATTATTTGTGCTAAATGTGATCTGCTCATTCAACTTGTGCTGACGACCAAATGGATCGACATAAGTTTTTCTATATAATTTTCGCCAAAAATTCTTCAATAAAAAAATAAGAAACTCGACATAAGTTTTCCTATGTAATTTTCGCCAAAAATTCTTCAATTAAAAAAATAAGAATATTGTACGTTTACGACGCAGGGAAGGTAGCGAAGGTACGGCATCTCCTGGACATTCCGGGCGCTGGGGAGAGGCTTAAAATCTTCAGTGCGGATCTGCTGGAAGAAGGCAGTTTTGATGCCGCCATAGACGGTTGTGATGGCGTTTTCTGTAATGACCCTGGTAACTTGTAAATCTGGATAATTACTGTGGTAAAAAACTGTGAAGTGGTTACTCATTGTTTGAATGACATTATTAATGAAAAGTTGATTATTGAATTATGTTACATGTGTGTGTTCTTGAAAATGCTGGCAGCCTCGTGAAGGAGGATTTCTATTTTTAGTGAATCAGTTATAAAACTGATGCAACTGCTTCTCACCCAAGGAAAATGTCCTGGGAAGGAAAAGTCTCTGGGTTGTTGAGGAACAAGCAGAGAGAGGAATTCCATGAGAGAGCAGAGAAAGAAAAGAGGTTAAGTCTGGTAATGATCAGATAACCTGGAAAGAAAAAAAGGTTAAGTCTGGTAATGACCAGATAACCTAGCACAGAGGTGCAAGAGTCTTGTTGAGGGCTGCAGGCCTGCAAGACGGCTCGGGGGGAGAATCCAACGAAGTGGATCTCAAGGTTGGGAGGTTAAGAGCAAAAACATTGCAGGTGACTTCTGGAAATAAGAACATCAGTAGCGGGAATAACCAGGTACGCATCTTCTAATCTAATTATTGATTAAGAATAAGTGTTAAGTGTACAGAAAGATACATAATGAACAAGTACAGGTATTGAAGCGTACAAGTAGAAACAGAAGTTGTATTATTTTCCTTGGTTATTGTGATGGGGTAACTAGGATAATGTTTACAGTCTTCAAAACATTATGAATGAAATGTGTGACTGCGGTCACCTCTGCAAACTGTATTTATTTAAGACATTGTGAATGAAATGTGTGACTGTGGTTATTTCTGTAACTGTAACTATTTAAGGGATGCACAGTTACTTTGCGCTCAGAATAGGGTCAATCTGAGAGCTGTTGTGTCAATTAACAGTAAGGAAACCAGAGTATCAAACTAAACAGAAAACCTTAAGAATACACAGACCCGGAGGGAAAGGGTCTGGAAATGCTGGAAAGAAAACAAGCTAGTTAACCACGGTAAACTAGCACAGACTCGGTGCTTGCAAGTAAGCAACATCAATATACAAACCCATGTTATACTTGCGAATTAAACTGTATAAGAAATATTCATCATAATAAACACCGTGTAAAGGAAAACGAAATGATGTGAACGAGATGCTGTGTATATAAACAATAAAGTATGAGCCAACGCTGCATGAGCAGGAGATATCATATAATACCAGCAACTACATGAAATATCGTGTAAAAACTAATAACTGTGCAGCGAAAATACAATGGAATATTAACTATGTACTAACCCGGCGGTTGGGGTTACTGTAACAGTTGTTCGCGGAAAGGCAGCCTCTGCACTCATATAACGAGTGCAGGGCTTATCCAAAGTCGCATTTAATATATCAAGATGCGAACAGATATACAAGAAAACTAATGCATGTGAAACCCTCAATGAGTAAATCATAGTAACCCCTATTGCATCGAACCGCAAGAACAAAATGACATTTAGCAACTATTGATATATTATGTAAATCGAAACTGTATTCATTAAGAAACTGCGGAATCATTCCTGTAGTCGTGAGAGGTCTTGACAACGTTGAACGCGGAAAGCCGCAAGTGACACAACTAATGTAAATAACATAACTTCATATATATTTGCATATCTGTCAAATAGTTCAGAAGAGCTTCCAAATATACAGACATTAACAGTCGAACCTGAGACCCTAGTTGTCCAAATATATAGACGTATAAGTAAAGGGCGTAAACGCCATAACCCTAAGGTCTCATGCGGAACAGACCGTCATAAAGAGGCCGCCTGTTAAGCGCACAAGAGTTTGGAATATGGTGTCGGACCTGAGACATTAGGCATAAAACACAAGCCCTGTCTCAGCCAGTAGTCATCACACAACAACTCAGTAAAACAGCTATCAAAGACAAAGTGTAGTGGAGTAGGCATACCTGTAACTGCCGTGGTAGTCAAATCCTCCGGCATGCTGTGGAAACAAGCCATGGACAGTATCTTACCTGTGCACAACCGCAATACAATAATGGACACAGTCAGGGCATGATGAGGGTTCCAAGATTATAAACAAAACTGAATAGATAACTGTGAGTCTAAAACATCAGATAGACAGCGGATCGAACCTTTACCTGGCCGGAGGATGTGAACCGGAGGAGTTGCAGAGGAACCTGTCGAATAAGTAAGGAAGCTCAGCTGCAGCAATGGGTGCAAATGACCCCAGTCCGACGATCCCGGTGGTTAAATATGGATTGTCAAACCCTAAGCGAAGCTGAGCCGTCCGATGATAGTGAGTGATCACCATCGTTGATTTAGGCGGGAGGCTTGGCGCGAACCCCAGAGCAGGTCAACCCTCCACGAGTCACGTGACAGCACGTGAAGTTGAGCCATCTGGCCACGGAAAAGGGTGAGCTGGTTCCTTCGTACTTCCATTTGGCACTTAACATTTATATCACAGTGGTAAGACAACTCATGGCCAACACATAAACTTATATGACATCAACCTTGCAGAGAGTGGAAATCCATATTCGATGGGTATAGTATTAATTAAGGTACACCTGTAGGTGTTGTGTGGAGGTCTGGCGGGGATTTACATAAAGGTAAATATATAGTCAGGGGGTGTGGTCATAGGTGAACCCACCTTATAATTTTTTTTTTTATTAATTATGTTTTAAGATAGTGAGATCGTGACAACGTGGTATCAGAGCAGAGGTTTCAAAACTGTGGCCTCTGGAACAGCAAAGATTATTTTATAATGTACATATAAAGACGATGCAGCTAATTGACTTTCTTGTGTATCAATTAGGAGATCCATACAGAGACAGCCAGCTGCTAACAGCTAATAAGCAAGATGGAGGAAATGCCGGGAGCTGGTGGCATCCCTCAAGAAAATGCTGAGCTGTGGGTACAGCTTGGCGCTGAGACCCGCAGCACCAATTTGGCAATACTGCAAACTGTGCAAGAGTTGAAAGGTGAGATGGCGCGTCTGCGAGAGGACAATGCGCGATTAACAATGGAGCAAGAAAGGATATTGAAAAGCTTGTCAGATAAACAAAATCCACCCTTAGCCAACCCCAGTGCGGAACAGCAAAGGGGAACTGAAGAACGGGATTACGCACCTGAGCTTTCAGAAGAACAGGAAGACCATTCTGATAATGTGCAAGAGCAGCAAACCTCAAAGAGACAGAAAATGGAATTACAGGGAGAATTCTGGAAAATCAAACCTCCACTGTTCGATGGAGAACAGGAAGAAGCAGCGGAGGCTTGGTTAATTAATATTAACAAGTATTTCCAACTATACGAATATGACCAAAATCTGAAGGCACGGCTGGCCATTTTCCAGCTACAAGGCAAAGCTACCTTGTGGTGGGAAGAAATTAAAATTGTGAAGGGAGTAAGTGAACAAAGCATAACCTGGGAAAAATTTCAGAAATACTTTAAGGAGAGGTATTTAACTGAGCGCTTCTATGATGAGAAGGCACGGGAATTCCATGACTTACGACTGGGACAGCAGTCCATGGATGAATTCATAAATCGCTTCACTTCCCTGCTTCGCTATGTGCCATACATCAAGGAGGAGAAGGCCAAGGTTCAGAGGTTCGTGAGCAGCCTACCAGCTTATATAAGGGAACGGATTGAGTTTGACAATCCCCGAACCATGGATGAGGCAATTCGGAAGGCTAGAATTTGTTACCAGCAGAACAAACAAAAAGGAGACATTCCAAACAAGAGATGGAATGAAAGAAAAGGCAACAGAGTTGCTGGAAACAACAAAGGCAGCCGTGGAAATGGCGGTAAAGGAGCTGGAAAGGGGCAGTTTAACAGAAACACAAATAAGGGCACCTTCCGGGCTAAGCCAAGCGAGAGCAGGATCAGCGAACCACCTGCTAGATCAGAGATTGAGGGAACCAGACCTCCAGTTCAGTGCTGGGTGTGTGAAGGACCGCACTACGCTAGGAATTGTCCACAGCGTAAAGGAGCTGATCAAATATCTCAAATCCATGAAGCCTCAACTGTTGGGGATGTGGCGCGCAGCGTACCAAGAATTAATGCAGCCTTAGAGGACCGGCAAGCGGAATACCAACCTTCCATGGTGGAATTCGAAGGTAAGATTTCAAACCTTTCTGTAGCTGTACTTATTGATCCAGGAGCTACTTTAAGTTATGTTAGTCCAAAAGTAGTGGAACATTGTAAGCTACCACCGGAAAAGTTCAAAAACCCATGGTTGGTCCAGTTAGCTACGGGAGCCAAAAGGCGGGTTTTAGCTAAAGTTAATAACTGTTCTTTCAGTATAGCTGGACAACCTGTAACAGCAGACCTGAATGTACTTCCATTAGGCTCTTATGACATTCTTATTGGTATGGATTGGCTGGAAAAGCACTGGTCATTGGTGAATTGCAAAACCAAGACCATATACTACAAGGATGATTTGGGGCAGCAGCAGGAATTGCAGGGAATTAAACATCCTGTTCAGATTCGACCTATCACTGCAACTCAGTTAGCTAAATGTATTAGAAAGAAATGTCAGATCTATGCCATACAAGTTGGCTATGCAAACCAGAAAGATAAGATGTCTGCATTAGACGATATTCCAGTGGTACAGGAATTTACAGATGTTTTTCCTGAAGAGGTACCGGGGCTGCCTCCAAAGAGGGACATAGACTTCACTATAGAGCTGATACCGGGGGCAGCACCCGTATCGCGGGCACCCTACCGAATGAGCGTACCAGAGTTAACAGAGTTGAAAATGCAGCTCCAAGAGTTGTTGGATAAACAGTACATACGTCCCAGTGTATCACCCTGGGGAGCTCCGGTATTATTTGTGAAGAAGAAGGATGGGACCCTTCGCATGTGCATAGATTACCAGCAGCTGAATAAGCTCACGGTCAAAAACAAGTACCCCTTACCCAGGATAGATGAACTCTTTGATCAAGTGAAAGGGGCAAAAGTGTTTTCCAAGATTGATCTGCGATCTGGTTATCATCAGATCAGGATTAAAGATGAGGACATTGCCAAAACTGCTTTCCAGACACGCTATGGGCACTACGAATTTGTAGTGCTACCTTTTGGTTTGACCAATGCACCTGCCACCTTCATGTGTATGATGAACAACGTGTTTCATCGGTTTTTAGACAAATTTGTGCTGATATTTATTGACAATATTCTGATATACTCTCGCTCCCAGCAGGAACACGAAGAGCACCTTAGGTTGGTGTTGCAGACCCTTCGAGAACATCAGCTATACGCTAAGTTCAGCAAATGCGATTTCTTCAAGGAGGAAATTCAGTATTTGGGACACGTGATTACTAAGGAAGGAATTGCTGTGGACCCGGAGAAGATAAAAACCATTATGGAATGGCCCATACCCAAGGATGTTGCTGATATCAGATCCTTTATGGGATTAGCTGGATATTACCGGAGGTTTGTGGAAGGTTTCTCTAGGATAGCCTATCCTATTACCTCCTTACAGAAAAAGGGGAAGGTATTTAGGTGGACATCAGAATGTCAGCAGAGTTTTGACCGCCTGAAGCACCTACTTACCACTGCACCCATTTTGAGTATCGCTGATCCTAATAAGGATTATGTGGTATGCACCGATGCGAGCAAGGAGGGTGTGGGAGGAGTATTAATGCAGGAAGGAAAGGTAATAGCGTATGAATCAAGGAAGCTGAAGGAGCATGAACAGAGGTACTCTGCTTACGATCTGGAATTAACAGCTGTTATTCATGCGCTGAAAATGTGGCGGCACTACCTCTTAGGGAGGAAATTCCTGCTGTTAACAGATCATCACAGCTTGACACATTATTTCAGCCAACCTACCTTGAATGCAAGACAAGGTCGTTGGGCAGATTTTCTAAGTGGATTTGATTTCGACATAAAGCATTTAAAGGGCAAGGAAAACCGAGTGGCGGATGCATTAAGTCAGAAGGTTCATTGTTTATGTGAACTTTCGGTCAGCAAATGGCAGACTTCACTAATTGAGCAAATAAAAACAGCAGCTGGTCTTGATTCTGAATACCAGCACTTAAGACAGCAAGTACAACAATCTGATAAGGAAAAATTACAGCAAGGATATACACTGAATAGTGCTGGAATGTTGTGTTTTAATAAGAAAATGTATGTACCTGATGCAAATAACCTTAGAAGGCTGATTCTGGATGAGTTTCATGTCAGCCACTACACTGGTCATCCGGGGTACCAAAAGATGATCACTGCGCTTAAGAAGGAATACTATTGGCCAGGAATGAAGAAACAAGTAGTTGAGTACTTGGCACGGTGTTTGGAATGCCAGCAAATTAAGGCAGAGCATCAGCATCCAGCCGGACTGCTACAGCCTTTGCCTATTCCGGAATGGAAATGGGAAACCATATCCATGGATTTCATAACTGGGTTGCCCCGAACAAAGAAGGGCAACGACTCTATCATGGTAGTGGTGGATAAGTTAAGTAAAGCAGCGCACTTTATTCCTGTGCAGTCCACTTACAAGGCGGTGCAGATTGCTCACCTCTTCATGCAAAATGTGTTTCGCTTGCATGGATTACCAAAGGTAATTATATCAGATCGCGATGTGAAATTCACCTCTACTTTTTGGAGGACATTGTTTGCCAAGTTGGGTACTCAGCTGAACTTTAGCACAGCTTATCACCCGCAGACCGATGGTCAAACTGAGCGAGTGAATCAGGTGCTGGAAGATATGCTGAGGGCGTATGTAATGCTGAAACCAGGTCAATGGGAAGAGTATCTTCATCTGGTCGAATTTGCGTATAATAATGGATATCACACTTCGACTCAGCTAAGTCCCTTTGAGGTCCTGTATGGACGAAAATGTCGCACACCCTCAAGTTGGGGTGGACCTGAGGACAAGTTGAGTTTGGGACCAAAAATGCTTAAAGAAATGGAAGACATGGTGAAAAGAGTGCGTGCTAATCTAAAAGTTGCCCAAGACCGGCAGAAAAGTTTTGCGGACAGAAAAAGAAGATTCACAGAGTATAAGGTTGGTGACCATGTGTTTGTGAGGATTCAAGCTAGGAGGAGCACACTGCAGTGGAGTGGGTGCGCCAAGCTGGCTCCACGATACTTTGGACCTTTCCAGATCTTGGCTAGAGTGGGGCCAGTGGCCTACCAACTTGCCATGCCAAGTCACATTAGGATTCACAATGTGTTCCATGTGTCTGTCCTAAAGAAATATGTATATGACTCTAAACATGTTATTCGATGGCAAGATGTGCGAGTAAGAATTAATCCGGGTGTTTGATTAAGCAGCTATATTTTGTAAGAAACTGATTAAAGGTATTGGTGGTTTGCAGGTCGAACCGGAAGGCGAGGTCCTGGTCGAACCGCAGAGCATTCTCGACCGGAGAGAAGTGCGGCTGCGGAAACGGGTTATTACCCAAGTTAGAGTGCTGTGGCAGCACTATGGGCCTGAGGAGGCTACATGGGAAGACGAGGAACTCATTAGAAAAACTTACCCACATTTATTTAATGAGAGAAGACATCGGGACGATGTCCAATCTCAGGGGGGGAAGATGTAATGACCCTGGTAACTTGTAAATCTGGATAATTACTGTGGTAAAAAATTGTGAAGTGGTTACTCATTGTTTGAATGACATTATTAATGAAAAATTGATTATTGAATTATGTTACATGTGTGTGTTCTTGAAAATGCTGGCAGCCTCGTGAAGGAGGATTTCTATTTTTAGTGAATCAGTTATAAAACTGATGCAACTGCTTCTCACCCAAGGAAAATGTCCTGGGAAGGAAAAGTCTCTGGGTTGTTGAGGAACAAGCAGAGAGAGGAATTCCATGAGAGAGCAGAGAAAGAAAAGAGGTTAAGTCTGGTAATGATCAGATAACCTGGAAAGAAAAAAAGGTTAAGTCTGGTAATGACCAGATAACCTAGCACAGAGGTGCAAGAGTCTTGTTGAGGGCTGCAGGCCTGCAAGACGGCTCGGGGGGAGAATCCAACGAAGTGGATCTCAAGGTTGGGAGGTTAAGAGCAAAAACATTGCAGGTGACTTCTGAAAATAAGAACATCAGTAGCGGGAATAACCAGGTACGCATCTTCTAATCTAATTATTGATTAAGAATAAGTGTTAAGTGTACAGAAAGATACATAATGAACAAGTACAGGTATTGAAGCGTACAGGTAGAAACAGAAGTTGTATTATTTTCCTTGGTTATTGTGATGGGGTAACTAGGATAATGTTTACAGTCTTCAAAACATTATGAATGAAATGTGTGACTGCGGTCACCTCTGCAAACTGTATTTATTTAAGACATTGTGAATGAAATGTGTGACTGTGGTTATTTCTGTAACTGTAACTATTTAAGGGTTGCACAGTTACTTTGCGCTCAGAATAGGGTCAATCTGAGAGCTGTTGTGTCAATTAACAGTAAGGAAACCAGAGTATCAAACTAAACAGAAAACCTTAAGAATACACAGACCCGGAGGGAAAGGGTCTGGAAATGCTGGAAAGAAAACAAGCTAGTTAACCACGGTAAACTAGCACAGACTCGGTGCTTGCAAGTAAGCAACATCAATATACAAACCCATGTTATACTTGCGAATTAAACTGTATAAGAAATATTCATCATAATAAACACCGTGTAAAGCAAAACAAAATGATGTGAACGAGATGCTGTGTATATAAACAATAAAGTATGAGCCAACGCTGCATGAGCAGGAGATATCATATAATACCAGCAACTACATGAAATATCGTGTAAAAACTAATAACTGTGCAGCAAAAATACAATGGAATATTAACTATGTACCAACCCGGCGGTTGGGGTTACTGTAACAGTTGTTCGCGGAAAGGCAGCCTCTGCACTCATATAACGAGTGCAGGGCTTATCCAAAGTCGCATTTAATATATCAAGATGCGAACATATATACAAGAAAACTAATGCATGTGAAACCCTCAATGAGTAAATCATAGTAACCCCTATTGCATCGAACCGCAAGAACAAAATGACATTTAGCAACTATTGATATATTATGTAAATCGAAACTGTATTCATTAAGAAACTGCGGAATCATTCCTGTAGTCGTGAGAGGTCTTGACAGCGTTGAACGCGGAAAGCCGCAAGTGACACAACTAATGTAAATAACATAACTTCATATATATTTGCATATCTGTCAAATAGTTCAGAAGAGCTTCCAAATATACAGACATTAACAGTCGAACCTGAGACCCTAGTTGTCCAAATATATAGACGTATAAGTAAAGGGCGTAAACGCCATAACCCTAAGGTCTCATGCGGAACAGACCGGCATAAAGAGGCCGCCTGTTAAGCGCACAAGAGTTTGGAATATGGTGTCGGACCTGAGACATTAGGCATAAAACACAAGCCCTGTCTCAGCCAGAGTCATCGCACAACAACTCAGTAAAACAGCTATCAAAGACAAAGTGTAGTGGAGTAGGCATACCTGTAACTGCCGTGGTAGTCAAATCCTCCGGCATGCTGTGGAAACAAGCCATGGACAGTATCTTACCTGTGCACAACCGCAATACAATAATGGACACAGTCAGGGCATGATGAGGGTTCCAAGATTATAAACAAAACTGAATAGATAACTGTGAGTCTAAAACATCAGATAGACAGCGGATCGAACCTTTACCTGGCCGGAGGATGTGAACCGGAGGAGTTGCAGAGGAACCTGTCGAATAAGTAAGGAAGCTCAGCTGCAGCAATGGGTGCAAATGACCCCAGTCCGACGATCCCGGTGGTTAAATATGGATTGTCAAACCCTAAGCGAAGCTGAGCCGTCCGATGATAGTGAGTGATCACCATCGTTGATTTAGGCGGGAGGCTTGGCGCGAACCCCAGAGCAGGTCAACCCTCCACGAGTCACATGACAGCACGTGAAGTTGAGCCATCTGGCCACGGAAAAGGGTGAGCTGGTTCCTTCGTACTTCCATTTGGCACTTAACATTTATATCACAGTGGTAAGACAGCTCATGGCCAACACATAAACTTATATGACATCAACCTTGCAGAGAGTGGAAATCCATATTCGATGGGTATAGTATTAATTAAGGTACACCTGTAGGTGTTGTGTGGAGGTCTGGAGGGGATTTACATAAAGGTAAATATATAGTCAGGGGGTGTGGTCATAAGTGAACCCACCTTATAATTTTTTTTTTTATTAATTATGTTTTAAGATAGTGAGATCACAGAGAGGAAGCTCTTACTATTGTTAAACTATGGTTTAATAGTTGAAGTGTCTCGGTTTAAATTTTCTAAAGAAATTGGATAATGAATTCAACCATGTTAAAAGAATGTTGGTGTTTCATATATATATGTGTGCGTTTTGTTTTTTTTAACTGTAATTTAATATTGAATTGCGGGCAAGTAATTTTTATTAAAATTGAAAACATTTAGTTACTCGTGGTAAGAATTTGGTGACACTCATTAAAGCCGAGAGTGAATAATGATGGTGAAGAGAGGTGCTAGATAACTTATTGTGAGAAAGATAGGGGCATTTTACATTTAAAATATAGTGAAATAATTAATAAATTAAAAATAGTAGTAACAAAAAAAATAATTTCGGTTATAATTAAATTATTTTAATTTTATATAGAGATACAAAGTAATTTGAAGTAAAAAAAAAAAAAAAAAAATTAATATGAGAAAGAAATGTAATTTCTTGACAACTTAACATAGAGATAATAAGAAATAGTATTATGATATTATATGATGTGTAATTCATCCTACCCTCAGTGATATTTAAAATAAAGATATATTAAAAACAAAAATATATTTCAATGTCCATATTAAATAACATAATTTTATATATACCTTATTAAAAAATAAAGTAATTAAAATTAAAATTTTCCTTATATTTTCTTAATGCTTAATTAATTTTATTTCTAATATGGGGTTGATATATAAGGTTTAAAAAATATCAATAACAAATAAAAGTTTAACGTAGGTTATAAATAAAATATTTCAATACACATGTTGAAGATTTTTTGTAACATATATGAATTTCAAGAATGTTCTAAACATATGTATATCAAAAGATCAAAAATCAGCAGTAAGATACGAAACCCCATTGTAGTACTGCTACAGTATAACCCAATTATTCACATTTAGAAGAAATTATGCGCAAGATCAGGCGACCAGACTAACTTCATATAAATATAATTAATTCGGTTCGGTGAATGAAAATACAATAACGAGTACTGAGATAAACCTCAAACTAGTACGCCCTTAGGGTTTAAATTCATTTTTACATACAGAACCCTAATGTGATTAACCACACAAAAGTCCGTTAAAAGTTCTTTATAGTTATAGTCCATCGAAAACGGACCAGTACATTCAACCAAAAACGCAGATTGTCATGAGAGACCATGACCAGACATGCAACTCCTTCATTCACGAATAAAAAGAAAACTGACTTTTTTAAGTCTTATGATAGAGTCTAGCTCCAACTTGAAATGCCGAGGTCACAATGTAAGAGTCTGGTTACTTAAAAGCAACTGCTAGAGTATTGCATACCTGCAAGCCAACAACAGGTAAGATTAGGCTGGCCTGTAGGGTTAAAACTGGCGGATCATCTCTAATAACCTAGATAACAAAAGATATAGAAAGAGGTTTACCTAAGATAGAAGCACGCTTTCGATAAAGTCGCCCACCTGCAAAGGAAATGAGAGCTCTGTGTTAGCAACCAGAAGGCCAATCCAGGAGGAGCGTAAACCTTAGAATGGGTATGAAACGAGGGAAACCAATCAAACATTCACCGGATGTTAACAACTTACCAAAGGCAGATGAGATGGGGGGTCTGTCGACTTCGTCCATCCTTGGAATCGTTCTAGTCATCTCTGTACAGCGGCAAAAACCAAACCCTCATTTCTTTCCTATTTATAATCAATTATTCCCAAGCAGTGAACCTTGAGCAAACAAGACTTTCGAGACAGTAGAGAAAGAGTTACCTTGCTGGGTATGACGGACAAACCCTCCTGCCCTTAATCCTAGCAGAGCGCCATTGGCAGAGCTTCGCCAAAAGCCACAACCGAAAACCTTGCAGAGCAGCGCAAAGCCAGAGTAAGCGTGAAACAATGAGGAGAGCCAACGCTGGTGCCGGCAAGTGGTTAGGGTAATTCGCAAACCCATCCCGGTCGTTGGATCGAGGACTGTAGAATGAAGGTGGAGATCACAACAGATGGCGGGCGCACAACTCGGTCCAGGCCCTAGGCATGTACAAGAACGGCATGGCTGCACAGACCATGGCCAACACAACATGACTGTGTGTAAATCCATGTGCACGTAGATCTGTTGTGGTGGTAACCTTTAATTACATTCAATGATAAGTACTAGCAATTGTCCCAAAAGGTACAAAGAGAGGTCGATAGGATTATTAAAAGCAAGAAACCTCTACAGATAGTCAAGCATATACAAAGCTCGCTAGTGACCAACGCAATAACTACCATGAGCATCCTGTACCAGCAGATTTCATACTAAAACAACAAAACCAAAACCAAACCATTCATATCAATATATTAAGTTTAAAACGCGTTCATACTAAAATCTCAATAGCTTATTGGCAACACACTTCATTTTTTTAAAATAAAAAATAAATTACACCATTTTACATGATAAATGAAAAGCCGAGAAATTTGTGATTTGCAAATATTAAAACAAACCACTTACATTGCTGGTTGACACTACGACTAAAACATTAAGTAATTGTAATATGCTTTTCCACATTGTAATTTAATATTTTAAAATAACCACGCGTTATCTAATCTATTTCTATCTTCAACTTGTAAACTCATTAATTATTTCTAAAATTGTTGTCCACTTATACCATATATAAAACCACATTAATTAATAATGATAACCCCTCAAGTGAAGGTCAGATCAACAATGGTTAATTTCAAATAAGAAAAAACATTATTTACTTAAACCATGAGTGTTGAAAAAGCATTATTTAAATAGATTATATAAACATTAACCATTTCACAATATCAACATTATTTACTTGGATTATGTCAACATTTACCATTGCGTGTATTTCGAATTAAAAGACATTATTTTTTATTTATTTTATAGGTAAACATAGAAATAGAAATCCGGAAGGTAACGGTAGGCCCCGTAATTGTATAGTGTGATTAGAAAGTCAAATTATAATATTCTTAAACCAATACTTATTGTATTCATATGTGATGTTTAATAAAATACAATTAATTTTGTGATCTATAAGTGATCCCAGAACAAAATAAATTGTGAATAAGAATTTCAATCAAGGGAACGATCATGGATGACTTTATTATTAACAGTGCAGGAAACCATAACTTTAGGAATTGGATAAAACAATATACAATGTCAATTATATCCTTTTAATGATCTCTTTTTCACAATCATCAACAAATTACCCTCAAAAAGTCCAGAAAATGATTTACCTGTTGAAACCCCACAACTGAGAATACAGACTTTGTTAAGAGGAGCCTCTGGATTAATTTGGGCAACACAACCGACATGCACAACTGTATACTGGCTGAAAGTGGATGTGCCAAGGAAGTGGTAAATGGGTTTCCCATTGATTGAAAACCTCGACTTCCCGTCATTTATCATAACCCCCCTGTCAGTATTAATTCTTAGAAGATCACACATGTTGCTTTCGTCTGACTTGCAGTGTCTGCATTCTCCACATTCTCCAGTAAATTCTTAGAAGATCACACATGTTGCTTTCGTCTGACTTGCAGTGTCTGCATTCTCCACATTCTCCAGTAAATAAGGGAAGCACACTGTCACCCTCCTTGAGGTCAGTCACCCCTTCTCCAACACTCTCAACAACTCTGTGTCAAGCAACAGACATATAGTTAGTGACTAATGAATCACAAGAAAATCACTGTCCCTTTTCCCTTTTGAAATTCTACATGATGCCTGCTAGTATGACTAATTAATTTCTTTGAAATCCTACATGCCTGCTAGTATGACTAATTAATTTCTTTGAAATCCTGAATGCCTGCTAGTATGACTAATTAACTTTTTTGAAATCCCACACGCCTACTAATATGACTAACTAATTTTTTTGAATACATAGAACTCATGGGCAAGAGCAGAGTGCATACCCAGCTGCTTCATGTCCCAAAATGCGGGGAAAGAGAGGAGTTTGGCCCTGCAACCAAAGCAGTATCAGTATCAGTCATTCCATTTCACTGTTAAAAGCAATATTTGTATGTGTTATACAGTACAGTGCAGTTGGAGATGTGTAATTAATATCCTTCCTTCAAATTTTCTTGATGTTTAATGATAATTATTCATAGCATATGTTTGCTTCCCAGAAACTTGATGTTTAATGATAATTATTCATAGCATACCTTTGCTTCCCAGAAATAAAGGTCTGTATGACACAAGGCAGTATAATGCACTTTGATTCTCACTTCCATTGCCTGTGGAGGAGCCACTTCCACTTCTTCAATCTTAAGAGGCTCCCCTGCACCCCATGCAACAACAGCTGTAACAAAAGTACAAATCAAAATATATCAGATTTCAAGAAGCATAAATTGCACACATACAGTTTGCATAAATCCAGCTTAACCCTGAAAATCAATTTTGCCATGAAATGATATACATGAAATAAAAAGAATGTGGCCATGACTCCTTGCACTGAACTGAAGTGAATTGAAGTAGTTACCTTTGCATTTGATAACCTGGCCTGCAGTACAACTCACCATTTTCCTTTCTACCCAAACAAATAAACTTACTTTTGCCTTTCCCGTTGGTGTTGCAGGAGGCAGAGATGGATCCTTAATTTATATTCTACTTCCTTTGAAATTGCCTTGAGTGAATGATGTTGAATTGCTTGTTGATGTAGAATCGCTTTTGATATCTTGACACAGGGTTTGATATCTTGAAAATCTTCTCCACAAAGTTTGGGATTGCCTATAAATGCCTCTCTGAATTTACTCAAGCTACTGGGGACTGTTCCAGACAGTTGATTGTTTGATAGATTTAGGAAACTAAACGTAAGGTTGGCTAAAGATGCAGGGACTTTCCCCTTGAGTTGATTGCTAGATAGATCAAGGTATCTGAGGTTTTGGAGATCACCCATTTGCATAGGTATTTCACCAGAAATATCATTTCCTTTCAAGTTAAGCTCTGTAAGCTGTTTCAGAGACCCAATACTCGACAAAATGTTACCAGAAAGTAAATTTACTTGCAAACCCAATACATCAAGATTATGTAACCCATAAAGCGCATCTGGTATACTTCCTGAAAATTTATTATTGCTAGCATTGAAAACAGATAAAAGCCCTACCTTGGCAATCTCAGATGGAAGCTTACCTGAAAATCTATTACAGTCAATTTGTAGGTTAGATAAATTTCTAGCATTGCCAATATCTTTAGAAATGCTTCCTTCAAAGCTGTTAGAACTGAGATGTAGCAGCGAAACTCTTGGCAATCCCCATTCCAAAATAAAAAATATCAGTTTTTTACCTCAATCATTTCTATTCCAAAATATTTCAGAAATCAAAATAAACCCTGCAAATAAAAATGCAAACAAATTAGCCTACCTAGAAGTATGTTCTCTTTTGCATTGCATTTATGCTAAAAGGAAATGAAATGCAAAAAAACAGGGTGATATTGCATATGAAAATAAATGGATAAAAAACAGGGTGACTAGAGAACTTAACTAGTGAAACAGTTGAAAATGGTTCTATCGAAGCCGCGCCTCTGCTCCAGCTCGCCATTTTCTTTTACTTGCATCATAATGTGTGCTCAAGTTGGAGATTGAATTATCAGCGCCATGTTTCAAGCCTTTTGATCTTCGTTGGACAGACACAAATCGGAGGTATGCTCTAATCCATAAGGATGGTTGATTGGATTGTCATCGATCCATGTCGCATATGAATGAAAATGATGAGGCTTCATTGGGTCGAAAAATATTTGATCTTGAATGCGAGATGCCAGCGAAATGATCGGTCAGAGGTGCGTGCAGATCAATGTATACCCATTGCCAGAAGAATTTTGTCATCTGTGTTCCTTGAAATGAATTATTGTTCAAACATGAAATTGGTATCTGAAATCCATAAAGAGTTTAATGACTGTTGTTTTGAATACTTGACAAACCTCCAAGAAATGAAATTGTTCTCTAATTTGGGAACTTGACAAATCTTCAATTTGAATAACTTTATGAATTTTCAAACACATGACTTCTCCTCTAGTTTGAAGATGCTTCCAAATGCTTTCACAATGAAATTTAATTTAATATATGGCAAGTCTATGTATAATGAAATTTCATAATTTTCATGATTCCATATTTTTGAAAATGAAATTTAATTTGATATAGAACGAATCTATCCATAATGGAATTTGGATGTGGACAAATATCTAACTGGTTTGGATGAAAAGGTAAAAGATTTTGAAGAAACAGAGTTGTTTTATTAACACAATTCAAGATCTATGCACAGTAGTTGTACTCCACTTTGCAGATGATTCAAATTTTTTGATAATGGTATCTAACTTGATACAGTATAATGGAATTTAATGTGCCACTTTGCAGATGCATCCACATATTTTTTGAAGATGGAATTTAATTTGATATGGGGCACGTCTATGTGCAATGGAATTCAATGCAATTTTTTACAAATTGACCATGGAGTTGCATAAAGAGAAGGATAGAAAATAGGGGCATGTGGGTGGAAACCCTACTCACTGTTTGGATGTTTGGAGTCGTAGGAAAATACAAAGAGGGACATATGGATGAAAATCTCTACTATTGCTGCTAACTCTTTGAGACATGATTTCTTATGGTGATCCAGGGATGCGCTAGGTTGGATTGTGTTGAACCCTTCAGGTGGTTGAAGGGATAACCTTTAAGATGGAATGTGCTGAACACTTGAGGCAGTTGGAGAAAGTTGAAGGCTCTGGCTGCTACAAACTGGAGATGGTTGAAGGGATAACCTTTAAAATGGAATGTGCTGAACACTTGAGGCAGTTGGAGAAAGTTGAAGGCTCTGGCTGCCCCAAACTGGAGAAGCAGTAATGTATTGGGAGAGCATACGAGTCATATGTGGTATAAAATGAATTGCATCCTACAATACTGTAATGTCCATTACTATGTATTTCATTTTGCCAACACTAATTGTTCAGCACAATCTCTCCATGTGAAAACGAAGTACTATTTAATTTAAATTTTATTTATTCACCCATGTTGATGATGATCTTTTCATTATACTCCTAGTGTTTTATGATGGTTGATTTTGAGAGAATGTCAATCTTTTTACTTCGGTCCTACTTCTAATTTAATAGTTATGGACAATGAAAGATGGGCCACCATGCGCTGTTTTGATAGTATAGACAGACTGTTTTCATACGGTTTGGTTATGGATAATGAGAGATGTGCTGCCACAAATTGTTCTCATGGTAGATACTGTCTATTTGCAAATATCCACCATTTTCATTGTATAGTTTGACATTTCAAGCCCAAAGTTGTTACATAAATGCATTTCCAGACTAAAACACCAAAAATTAACATTGAAAAACAATTGCAATCTAGCAACGTTATACTAGTTACAAAGAAAAAGGAAGGGAACTGGGAAGCCAGTAAACAATAGAAGCCATATTTTGGTTTTTTTATCCAAGTTGAAAGATATTGTATGAAATCATGACACACATGGTTCTTTTTGTCTTCGGCTCGTCCACATAGTTAACCAGGTATCCCATGGAGTTGCAAATTTGTATTTTCCAGATTCATTTGTCCTTTACAAATTTCTCTTATCCATCGCTATTTACAATTTTCTAAAAAAAACTCTTGGGAGTTGAAAGTAAGGGCTTCTGTATTTCCAAATATTAAAGTTTTCAATTTTAAATTATTAATGGTTTCCTTCCATATAAAATTATAATGATAGTGATCTCTGAACATCCTTCTTGATCAAGTCATGTTAAGGTTACCTTTATGATATTTATTAAAGTTCAGTTTGATAGATCCTTGTAATGTGTTCGGAACTCTATCCTTGGGGAATGGAACATGAACTCTGTAAGGGCCATTTCAACTTTAGTGGGTTACTCTCAAATTTTTGTATCTTATTTGCTCTTCAACTAAAAATATGGTTCCAATATATGAAGTTGAAGCTCCTGGATTTAAATTTTCAAAATATGATTCCAACTTCCAAGAAATGAAATTGAAGCTCCTAGAATACAATTTTCTTTGGAGCCCAACTGCATGCTACTATCACTGGAATAACATTCGCACATAATTTTTTTCCAACATGTTGTATTTGCCTTTTTGCATAAGAAAATGGAAGGAAATATATGCGTGTATTTTTAAGTCAAAATTAAAATAACCATAAACAACACAATGAAACTTCTTGTAAATTACAAATACAATTGTTCAATAGATAACATATCTCTTATCTATATCTCGGTAGAAAAAACCAATTGTAGAGGGATATTGTTTCCACCCAGATGTAGAAATCCCAAAGACTCACCCCAAGTTCAAGGTGAAGATGTGATAAGGGAAAACTCTCCCCCAAACAACAACAATGTGAAAACCAAATCCAAATTAAATGAGCATCAGATTATTTCATTACAACGAAATAGATCCCAATTATGTCTATGTAAAAGAAGGGCATCAATTCATAAAGTAATCAATCAATCCCTTGCAGTACTTAGCCATCGGCAAGGAAAGAGAAATGTTGTTCCTATACAATGAAAAAAAGCCCCCTGAATCCCAAAATATTGTGATATCCATCACCACTTGAAATGAACTGCAATGAATCCCAGTAGGGAAATCAATGAACTGCAATGAATCCCAGTAGAGAAATCTGTATCATATGAAATGACTTGCAATTAATCCCAGAAAATTGTGATATCCATTGTCATATCTTTCATGAGGGAAATGTGTATTGTCATATGAATTAAATTGCAGTGAATCCCACAATATTGTGATGTTCATTATCATCTATGTCGTTTTGCCAATGCTACTTGTCTGGTTGAGGACAATCACTTTTTGTTAATTCAGTTTATTTTTCGTTCATTCATCCATGGTGAAGATGATCCATGTTAATCTTTTTACTTCTGTAGTGCTAATTTTATATTATAGTTATGGGTAACGAGAGATGAGCCACCATATATTGTTTTCATAGTATGGACGGACTGTTTTCATAATATTGAGTGTTCTTATAATGACGCTGATACTCTTAGAATTTGTCTTCCAGGAAGAGGAGGTTGAAGTGTAGACTTTAGAGTTAGGCTTCTCTCCATCCTCGTCTTTCTCAGTAAGAAAAAATTTCAAAATTTACATTAAAATTATAAAATACTTGTAATGTTATTGAGGAGCCCCAATTTGAAGCAGTGGATCTAGACTGTAAGAATCTGCAGGAACAGTGCTGCCGCGCCACCTGACAGAAGATAAGTTTGTAATGCCAGGTGATAGACATGTGTTCATGAAGTTAATCTGTTCTGATCAATAGCACCGAAGATAACATGCAGAGAAGGATTTGATCTGATAGATGAAATAAAAGCTTTGTTGGAGAACAGATGCAGAGGAATCGTCTCCTCTGCTGATGTTCTCATATTGGCTACTCATGCTGCAGTTGCACTGGTAAGCTGTCAATATCAAACATCTTCCTAAAAAACAATGAATTTAGATGCAAAGGCAATATTTACAACTGGAGATTGTAATATCAGTCAGGGGATCTTGATTACCTAGTACCAACTGGATGAAGGGATGACATAGTAAGTATTCCAAGTCCAACATTCTCCGTTGGCTTTGTACTAAATGCATTTGAAACAGTTGGTTTCAACCCCACAGATTTAGTGACAATGCTAGGTAAGCTTCCTGGAGAATCAGCAGATCCATGACGCTGTTGCATCCGCACATGAAAGTATACACTCTATCAAAACCTGCAACCTTGACGCCTGCCTCATGAAAATTGACCTCTCCAGGGCTTTTGACTGCGTTGACTGGGAACTATTGTGGATGATTCTGTACAAAATTGGCATGGGATCTTTGTTGATAAATTGGATTAAAGCTTACATTAAGACGGCCTCTCTAGCACTGAATTCTTCCAAATATCTAGAGGACTTAGACAATTCTGCGCTTTGTCTCCTCTTCTATTTCATCACAATTGATGGTCTGTCCAAAAAATTAACAAATTCTCGAGATCGTGGACAAATCACTGGCTGCAGAAATGGAAACAGGGTATCCCTTTCACATTTAATGTTTGCAGAAGCTCTCTTCACAATAGGCCAATCATATCCTTCAGAATGGCGGGTGATCTTCAATATAATTACAGATTTTGGAACCGCATCAGGCCTTCTTGTGAACTGGTCAAAGTCTTTATTTATCTCGAGTGATCCTGAAGCCACAGAGATAATGGAGATTGCTAACATCTTTGGGGTTAAGTCCTCACAAATGGACGAGGGCTTCACCTCCTTGGGCTTTTTTCTAAAGCCTAACGGATACAAAATCAAAGACTGGGACTAGTTGGAAAAATCAGAAAACGACTCTGTATGTGGTGTCACTGGTGGATATCCCTGGGGGCGTATTATTCTGGTAAAATATGTTCTGCATAGCATCCCTATATACTGGATGCACATTGTCAATTTACCTCAAAGAGTTCTGCACAAGCTTAATACAATAATCACAGGTTTCATATGGGCCGGCACACAACAAGCTCGAAAATTCCATCTAGTCAGTTTGGACATTATAAACTGCTCGATCAAACAGGGTGGATGGGGGAGCTATTGGGGACTGTTCCAGACAGTTGATTGTTTGATTTTAGGAAACTAAACGTAAGGTCTCTTGCAAGGTCATTAAGCTCAACTTTATCATCCATCTACAATTTCTAAAACTAGTTAACTAATATTTCTTATTATAGGGTTAAAATGTATGAACACATCTTTATCATCCATCTCCAATTTCTAAGGATAGTTAACTAATATTTCTTATTATAGGGTTAAAATGTATGAAAACTATAGAGCCAGTGTAAATAAAGACCAAATTAGAAACCTCAACATTAATAAATAAGATTTATTGTCTTTGTTTGTTGACCCAAGAAATGAACAATCTTTACCAATCAACAAAGAATGCATTTGTATGGATTGGTGCACCTACCAACCATTTCTAGACAATTGAATGGATTTGTGGTCTATGGTATTCGAAAAGCATCCTTATAATAATAGGGAGGTACCTCTATACTTCTTGAGGAAGTTATGGGTGGAGTTTCAACTAGGACTCCATATCAACTACTTTAACATGGGAGAATTACAAGGGGTAGATTGAGGGTTTACATAAGATAGACAAAATGCTGGGTGCACTACAACACAGAGGGGGGTTTTAAGGCAATATTTGAGACAATTTTTGGAAAATTGTTTTAAATTGAGACAAAAAAAACTTGTGTATTGTCTTAAATATTGTCTTTAAATGAGTGTCTCAAACTATTGTCTTAAAAAATTGTCTCTATAAAGACAATATATAACACAAGTGTTATTATCTCTTAGGAGAGAATTTCATTTCTGTCTTTCCAGAGACAATAGTGGATTAAGGACATATTGTCTTTATAAAGACAATATGTCTTTTGTCTCTCTAAATATTATAGAACAATGAATCCAAAAAATCTATCACCATTGAAATATATCAATGTAAAGGTATTTAATTAAAAATAAACTACAATATCATTGATTATTTCATGTTAGGGCATAGTGGAATCATACCACGAACCTCTTGCTTATAAGGCAAGTGCTCTTCCATTAAGCTAACACCCTTTAAAGAATTATGTGAGGAGTTATGAGAGTACTTGAAATTGCATATATAGTGATTGATTTAAAAAAAATTATCAACACATAATGGCATAATCTGTGATGCAACCAGCTCACAAAATAGAAGAAAAGATAGATCAACATCTTAAAAATTATCATCTTCAAGGGGGAAACCTCCTTTACATTACATAAATGAATAATTATTGGATGATACAAATGACAAGACTTCCTTTGTATATATAGGAGTCTAAGGGGTCATAATATAATCAAAGCCTACATAACAATAATAATGTAAGGGTACAACAATAATAATGGTGGGCTTCTATGAGGCACAACAATAACAATATGGGGGCTACATGGGCACAACAATAACAATAATGGGCTTCTATGGGGCACAATAATAACAATATGGGGGCTACAGGGGAACAACAATAACAATAAGGGGGCTACACTAGTATATTATAGGGACCTAACATGCCCCTCTCCTTCTGAGTAGTTATGGATGCTTCTGTATAAAATTCTCATCCTCCCATGTGGAATCTTCAGCAAGTAAGTTATTCCACTTAATTAGATACTTTGAAATTGATCGATTCCATAGTTGTCAGGTTCTTGTTTCTGTGACTGCTTTAGGGTCAAATATGATTTTTCCTTCTTCGTCAAGTTCTGGCAACACTATTTGAACTAGAAGCTCGTCACCGATAACTTTATTTAAGCATGAAACATGGAAAAATGGGTGTACTCGAGAAGATGCATGCAACTCCAATTCGTATGCTATAGTACTAATATTTGCAACACCTTGTAAGGATTGTAGTACTTGGGTGATAATTTATTATCCTTCTGAGCTTGCTTGAGAGACATTTGTTTGTATGGTTGTAGTTGTAAACATACCCAGTCATCTAAATCAAAACATATTTTATTGTGATGTTGATCTTCCTGTTGTTACATTCGATTGTGCACCAGAGCGAGGTTATCCTTTAAGAGTTGGAGAACTTGTTGCTGATGCTCGATGTGATCTTCCACTGCTTGAACCTTAGAATTTTCTCTTAAAGTTGATGCGATGGATGGTGGATGATATCCATAAAGTCCCGCAAATGGGGTTAATTTTGTTGTAGTATGGAAGGAAGTGTTATACCACCATTCAGCTAGAGGTAACCACTTGACCCATTATGTTTGTTTATCAGATACAAAACAACGAAGCTATCATTCCAAACATTTGTTCACTATCTCAGTTTGCCTATTAGATTGAGGATGATAAGATGAGCTATGAGCTATTTGAGTATCAAGACAAGAAAATAATTTTTTCGAAAAATTTCCAGTGAAAATGGGATCTCTGTCACTTACTATAATCTTTGGGTTTCCATGAAGCTTTTGATTTGTTTCCATAAATGCAGTAGAAACTGTGTTGGCTTTAAAAGGATGATAAAATGCACAAAAGTGTGTTAGTCAAGGTTGTCATTAATGACAATATGGCATTGGCCGAGATGGAAAATATTCTCGAGATGCCTAATGAATATTATGAAACCTTAGAATGAGATGATAAGGTTGAAGACAATAGATACTTGGTTCCAGATGATGATGCCATAACTCTTGTTTGATAAGAATGACATCAATTAATATGTCAAACCACTAATGAAGAAATCTTAAGAAGTGCAAAGTGCCAAGTGTCAATCATATGCCTTGATTGATGATCTAGAAGCCCTTGATGACATATGAAGGACTACACTTGATGAATGACCACACTTGATGATGGAAATTGATGATGGTCTTGATGACATGATTGGAAGACTGCCTTGGAGCTCTCGTAATGGGAAATTTATGATACACTATGACTTATCACCGCACAAGTATATGATGACATTGTTGGATAGTTGGATAGAGGATGATACACTCATGCTGGATACACTCATGATGAAATTATTGGATACATTCATGATGTCACTCATAATGATATTGTTGAGCCAAATAATGATGAATCCATGTTGTCTCAAACAATAGAAAAGCCTTGTTGTCCTAATCACCTTCTGCACATAAAAAATTCAAGGATAGTTACAAATAAAAACAAATTTTGGCATGATGGAGGTAGCCTATCAACATGGGTCCTATACCGTCTTGTAGAGTATATTTTTTCCTTTCTAATGAGCCCTTATTTGTCTCGAAACTCCTAGTAGTTTGTGAGATATTGAATTTTTAAGATTAAGAAAATTACACCTAACAGTGAGCCAACCTACACTTTGGCACACAAGTTGGCCTCACTTCAAATAGACGTGTCCCTTCATGTCTAGACAAAATCACTATAAATATAAGGTTAGTCTCCTCTTTCTAGCTATCAAATTTCAATGATCTTTTCTGATATTGAGCACAGAATTAAAAGGAGGCCAAGGAGCACATTATAAAACATTATAAAAAATTAAATGGACTCTCCTCAATGAAGTGAGAGCTCATTTAAACTTGAAAGTTAGAAAAACAAGTAAACTACTTCTAATATTTGGTCATGATTGGACAATTACAAAAGTAAGTACAACTATTCATTCACACATCAAAACCATTAGGCATCATGTTGAGGGGTTTGAATCAGATCCTATTACCATAATGTGAGCTATCAAGTCTACTGAAGTCAGCCTTATTGCGAGGGGTATGCTAAGGTGGCGCTCAATCCACTCCATTCTTCTATCTAGAGCGTTGAGATGTTTTTGCATGTGCTTGAGGGAATGGAGGGTATATAAATGAGATTCATGGCAATCCAAGATGGTCCTACCCATCAAAAATTGCATTGGTCAATATATATTAATTGCATGCATATACTAATTGTACCTTCCTCTCCTGTGGATGATGTCCAGGACTCAGTCAGCCCACTCAGCTAAGAATTTTGTGTCTAATAGGGAGGAATGATGAGAAGAGGCTTCCTCCTCCATACCGGTGACTCATCCTAAACATGGGCAGGGGTGAATTCTTGAAAACGAGAAGTAGAGCCTTGAATCCTATGATGCATGTGAGTTCACCCACGGTAGATTCGCTCACGATAAGAAGCAACCCCTCTTCAGCCCCAAGCTCATCGACGCAGCATGAGGAAGCAAGCTACCAAGAAACCAAGGGTAATATTTCCCACCTAGTGATTAGAGACAAATTGGAGGGCCTAGGAAGGATGATAACAATGCAATAAAAACTAATCTAGTAACCCAATTACACAGTACCTGTAGCCACATTGTCTTCCACCAAATTAATCCAGGCCACTTATCAAACCATTACCTAAATATCTCCCTTGAAAATAAAGTATGTGAAAAGACACTATGAAAAGGAAAACATAAAACCAACCCCTCAAAACAGAATCTGAAAGAGATACTTGAATCGGCGCCAGACGGATTAACCCACCAAGTCTCTTTGCACCATTGAGGCTTTAAATTACCAACATTATAGTAGAGGAACCACTTAGGTACCCAAAAACCAAATTCAAATAGAGGGACATGTGAATTTACCTCATAAACCCACACAATTGGCAAAGGAGGAAAACTATAAGGGCCCAGTCATATCATGTGTGCACCAACATAAGAATTATATAATGCAGAGCCACTATGACAATGCAACACTGAAACTAGTCCTGCATGATAATAATAGAGAGAGAAACACGAACCAACACCAAACTCGATCACCCACTAAGCCTCTTTGCTCCGCCGATGCACCAAATTGTTAGCATGATACCCCACACAACTTGCAAAGGAAGAAATCTCCAAGGGCCTAGCAGAGTCATGTGGGCACCAAGATAAGGACTATGTAATAACATCCATTGTCAAGGCTTCAACAAACCACCTTTCAATCAAAAAATCCACCCAAGAACCAGGAGAGGAGTCTCGGGCAGGGAAGAGTCAAAAAACACGTTAAGAAGGCAATGCACATAGTATGAGGGGGAGCTAGAAGTATTTCTCTTTCAGATAGATTCCTAAAACCATGGCTCAGGTAGATGATCAACCACCAGAGAGCCAATACATCATTAGCTTGTTATCCAAAGAAAAAGAACACCACTAGAACTAAAATCAAAATAGAAACAACACCTATGAAGGTAGAACTTAGGGCTTGAAATGAGTAACAACAAACATACCATATAATTGGGGAGAAATACCACACCAATATAATAACAATATGGGGGTTACATGGGCACAACAATAACAATAATGGGCTTCTATGGGGCACAATAATAACAATATGGGGGCTACAGGGGAACAACAATAACAATAAGGGGGCTACACTAGTATATTATAGGGACCTAACATGCCCCTCTCCTTCTGAGTAGTTATGGATGCTTCTGTATAAAATTCTCATCCTCCCATGTGGAATCTTCAGCAAGTAAGTTATTCCACTTAATTAGATACTCTGAAATTGATCGATTCCATAGTTGTCAGGTTCTTGTTTCTGTGACTGCTTTAGGGTCAAATATGATTTTTCCTTCTTCGTCAAGTTCTGGCAACACTATTTGAACTAGAAGCTCGTCACCGATAACTTTATTTAAGCATGAAACATGGAAAAATGGGTGTACTCGAGAAGATGCATGCAACTCCAATTCGTATGCTATAATACTAATATTTGCAACACCTTGTAAGGATTGTAGTACTTGGGTGATAATTTATTATCCTTCTGAGCTTGCTTGAGAGACATTTGTTTGTATGGTTGTAGTTGTAAACATACCCAGTCATCTAAATCAAAACATCTTTTATTGTGATGTTGATCTTCCTGTTGTTACATTCGATTATGCGCCAGAGTGAGGTTATCCTTTAAGAGTTGGAGAACTTGTTGCTGATGCTCGATGTGATCTTCCACTGCTTGAACCTTAGAATTTTCTCTTAAAGTTGATGCGATGGATGGTGGATGATATCCATAAAGTCCCGCAAATGGGGTTAATTTTGTTGCAGTATGGAAGGAAGTGTTATACCACCATTCAGCTAGAGGTAACCACTTGACCCATTATGTTTGTTTATCAGATACAAAACAACGAAGCTATCATTCCAAACATTTGTTCACTATCTCAGTTTGCCTATTAGATTGAGGATGATAAGATGAGCTATGAGCTATTTGAGTATCAAGACAAGAAAATAATTTTTTCGAAAAATTTCCAGTGAAATTGGGATCTCTGTCACTTACTATAATGTTTGGGTTTCCATGAGGCTTTTGATTTGTTTCCATAAATGCAGTAGAAACTGTGTTGGCTTTAAAAGGATGATAAAATGCACAAAAGTGTGTTAGTCAAGGTTGTCATTAATGACAATATGGCATTGGCCGAGATGGAAAATATTCTCGAGATGCCTAATGAATATTATGAAACCTTAGAATGAGATGATAAGGTTGAAGACAATAGATACTTGGTTCCAGATGATGATGCCATAACTCTTGTTTGATAAGAATGACATCAATTAATATGTCAAACCACTAATGAAGAAATCTTAAGAAGTGCAAAGTGCCAAGTGTCAATCATATGCCTTGATTGATGATCTAGAAGCCCTTGATGACATATGAAGGACTACACTTGATGAATGACCACACTTGATGATGGAAATTGATGATGGTCTTGATGACATGATTGGAAGACTGCCTTGGAGCTCTCGTAATGGGAAATTTATGATACACTATGACTTATCACCGCACAAGTATATGATGACATTGTTGGATAGTTGGATAGAGGATGATACACTCATGCTGGATACACTCATGATGAAATTATTGGATACATTCATGATGTCACTCATAATGATATTGTTGAGCCAAATAATGATGAATCCATGTTGTCTCAAACAATAGAAAAGCCTTGTTGTCCTAATCACCTTCTGCACATAAAAAATTCAAGGATAGTTACAAATAAAAACAAATTTTGGCAAGATGGAGGCAGCCTATCAACATGGGTCCTATACCGTCTTGTAGAGTATATTTTTTCCTTTCTAATGAGCCCTTATTTGTCTCGAAACTCCTAGTAGTTTGTGAGATATTGAATTTTTAAGATTAAGAAAATTACACCTAACAGTGAGCCAACCTACACTTTGGCACACAAGTTGGCCTCACTTCAAATAGACGTGTCCCTTCATGTCTAGACAAAATCACTATAAATATAAGGTTAGTCTCCTCCTTCTAGCTATTGGCTCAACCTACACTTTGGCACACAAGTTGGCCTCACTTCAAATAGACGTGTCCCTTCATGTCTAGACAAAATCACTATAAATATAAGGTTAGTCTCCTCCTTCTAGCTATCAAATTTCAATGATCTTTTCTGATATTGAGCACAAAATTAAAAGGAGGCCGAGGAGCACATTATCTAAAACTTCTATGTCCTTTTAGGGTCCAACGCCCAAGATGCAGCTCCAATGACTTTATCAGATTCTTGATACTTTGTTATGTATCACAATAATATTTTTATTCGATGTTTAATAATTGATAAACTTATTTACTTACAACACCCTGTTTAGTTTTATTTTGGATATACTTTTTTTTCTTACTAAATAATAAACTTAGTAAAAATAATGGCTATATAATAGATGTATCTAAGTATTTGGATATTTTAAAATAATAGAGATATAACTTCAAATAAACAAAGATGAGTTTACTCTCTTTTAATTTGAAAAATAATTATTAATCAAAATTATAAACAAAGATGAGTTTACTCTCTTTTAATTTGAAAAATAATTATTAATCAAAATTATATTTAAGGAAACTTTAAAGTCAATTTCAAAATGTCATTTTAAGAATAAACATTCATACCGTCCCAGCTTTAAAAAGCCGAGAATCCTCGAGAGCGGAGCACCGTCCTTAGCTTTAGAAGGGATGATTCTCAACGAGCGGTGCACCTTTGCAACTTCCAAACGTGTAAGTGGTGGCTCCAATGGGCTGGTGTTGTATATGAAGTTCACAATAATTTGTTTTTTTTGTTTTTTATTTGGTCTATTTTTTTTTAATTTGGTAAATTTTCTTAAAAAAAAATTAATTATAAAAGTGGTTAATATTTTTTTTTTAAAGTAAAAATGGATTCAGTATTATCAAAGAAATTTTAAGGAATTCCGGAGCTATCTAATTATAATTATGAATTATAATCTATCTTTAAAATTAAATAGAACACAGATTTGTTTAAAATTAAATAGAACAAAGATTTGTTGAAATTATAAATTTGAATGGTTAATTCTTTACGATCCAGTATTTAATAAATTTAAATTCGTTAAATACATTTAGCCTACAGAAATCCAGATTTACAGAAAAAATTATCCATATTCCACCCAAAATTTCTTAAAAAGTATAATAGTTAAAAATTAATCCAGACTCATTGGTACGTACTTTATTACTACATAGTTTGACGTTCTTTCCTTTTTCGTCCGGGTTTTCAATGCCACAGGCCCTTTAGTTAACCTAGTTTGACGTTCTCATTTTTTCCGTCTGGGTTTCCAATGTCACAGGCCCCTCATTTAACCCCTTGGCTTCACTGATCTGTGCTTCTCGCAGAAGGCCGTGGCTGCTTTCCACTGGTACAATATGAGACGTCGAACTCTCACGTGGAACGGCAGGCTACGTGACACAGATGTCCAAGCGATCCATGTGTCGGATTCACCACCCTGCCGTTTCTTATAAAAGAGACGTGAATATAGTTGCATTACTGCAGATACAAGCGATTGTTATGGCTTCTGCAGTAAGGACACTACGCATTGTATAGCCGGCTCACCATTTGTGTGTATGTGTAACAGTAACAGTATTGCATCTAAACAAAGCTTCGCCATATGCATTGAGAATGCAAGATCAATTTCTGTTTAGGGAAGCCAAGTTTTATATCTGGGTTTTGCACAACTGGCATCTCTATCAAATATAACAATTAAACTACGCAGCCTTATGTTTGCAAATTCTATGTGTATATCATATAAGTGTTTATACGTGGCGAACCCTTTATCCCGATTGCATATTTTCTGAATCTGCTTGCGTGGCTGTTCGGGTCATGGACGTCGAATTGGAACTATTTACCGTCGCAAAAGTTGTGCATGCCAGAATTATATCATGTGTGCACCAACATAAGAATTATATAATGCAGAGCCACTATGACAATGCAACACTGAAACTAGTCCTGCATGATAATAATAGAGAGAGAAACACGAACCAACACCAAACTCGATCACCCACTAAGCCTCTTTGCTCCGCCGATGCACCAAATTGTTAGCATGATACCCCCACACAACTTGCAAAGGAAGAAATCTCCAAGGGCCTAGCAGAGTCATGTGGGCACCAAGATAAGGACTATGTAATAACATCCATTGTCAAGGCTTCAACAAACCACCTTTCAATCAAAAAATCCACCCAAGAACCAGGAGAGGAGTCTCGGGCAGGGAAGAGTCGAAAAACACGTTAAGAAGGCAATGCACATAGTATGAGGGGGAGCTAGAAGTATTTCTCTTTCAGATAGATTCCTAAAACCATGGCTCAGGTCGATGATCAACCACCAGAGAGCCAATACAACATTAGCTTGTTATCCAAAGAAAAAGAACACCACTAGAACTAAAATCAAAATAGAAACAACACCTATGAAGGTAGAACTTAGGGCTTGAAATGAGTAACAACAAACATACCATATAATTGGGGAGAAATACCACACCAAAAGTTGGAGAAGAAATAGAAATAACCTATGTAGCTATCCAAGCCCTGAATTCTTACTAAGGCCTCTATAATTCACCCCAATTAACTTGAGAATTTGAAAGCTAATGCACCGAATATAATAATCCCCATCCTTCAAGTTTCTTCCCATATGGAGACCTGCACTTGCGACCTCCCATCAAGCCTCGGACAATTAAGCTAAATTTCCATGGGAGTCACATTCTTCACTTCCTTGAGTTTTCTACTCAGTCCAAGACATCGCCTCATCGTTTGCAACCAGAGGGTAAGCTTAATGGACACACAGGCCAATATTTACTTCAATTGGGGGTGTGTTGACATTGCCTCTTGCATGATCGCCAAGTGGGGTGGTGGCAACCCACCCCCACTTTGCATGCACGTGCCACCCCATCTGAGGTTTTTAGTTTACCTTTTACTAAAAATAAATTTTATTAAATATCTATGAAATTTCGTTTCAAAAAAATTATATTTATATTAAATATAATCATATTTTGTAATATTTATCTCCTTTCTTCCTCAATACAAAAGATAAATGTGAATGTTTTTTAGCTAACTCACATTGTTCGTATTCGTATTCGAGTTCAACAACTTTAAAATTTGATAGTTAAAATTTTGAAAATAAAATTCAATATTATATACCAACCTAGATCCATCTTAAATCCATATCTACTAAGTGTTGAGAGAGATCAAGTCTAGACTTAATATGGATCTAAGCTAGTACTCTTGCATTCCATAATGGATTTCCTCGAGCCTTTATATAGGCTTCATCATAGAAAATCCATGGGTTGTCAAAACCAGGAGTCCAAAAGTTGCCAACAATAAATTATTAAATTTGTTCTATTATTTATTTTACTAATTCAAAATGTTTACATAACACAACATAACATGACATGACATGATATGCCATTACATCTCTTCCATATTGGGTTGGAGAGGACGAAATAATGCTAAAAATTGTTGTAACTTTATATATGTATATTTATATATGTGTGTGCATAGTGTGTGTGTGTGTGTCCTTAAAAATAATAAACGAGCTTAGATCCATCTTAACCTTGGATCTACAAAGCACTGAGAGGGTAAAATGTTTACATAACACAACATAACATGACATGACATGATATGCCATTACATCTCTTCCATATTGGGTTGAAGAGGACGAAATAATGCTAAAAATTGTTGTAACTTTATATATGTATATTTATATATGTGTGTGCATAGTGTGTGTGTTGTATATCCTTAAAAATAATAAACGAACTTAGATCCATCTTAACTCTGGATCTATAAAGCACTGAGAGGGATAAAATCTCTTTTCACTCTAAAAGAGTTTTTTACCTCAGATCTGATCTCTCTCACCGCTTAGTAGATTCAAAGTTAAGATGGATCTAGGCCGGTTTAATTAATAATTATAATTATTATTTTTTATTTCATTTTTATGTAATTTTACCTCTCGAAGCAATGATAACAAAATTTAGTCGTAGTCTACCTGTGCTAGGTTTTGAAAGGTTTTTTGGGTTATTTTGGATAAAATCCCATAAGAATATTTTGGAATCACAATTTTGAGTTGAAAACTCTCCACAATCATAGTGCCCAAGGGGTTTTTAGGGTGTTGAATCCATATATGCAGTCAAAATCTCATTATAAACAAAAAAAATAAGATTTAGTCGATTTCGAGCCAAAAAGTAAAAAACATAGCATGTTTAAACAATGCCCAAAATTTAAAGATTAAAATATTTTTTAGTATGCATTTGTTTATTTTATATATTTAACTTGTATATATTGTTGAAATGTTATACTTCTATTATAACTCTTTATAAATATATAAATTTATATAATTTAAGTATGTATGATATAAATAAAATATTCGTGCACACATGTGTGTATTCAAAAACAATAAATCACAACCAAATTTAAATATTAAAATATTTTTTTGATATACATATATTTCTCATGTATATTTAATCTTTATATTTTATTTAAATATTACACTTCTATTGCTTACGGGGTGTAGAATAGACGGTGACAGGGTGTTTTGTTAAGGTACTAGGTGAAAAGGTCATTGGTTTGAAACTTCATGGGTAAAAATTCAGTCATGCTAAGGGTTGGTGTGGCCCAAGCCAGGTGCGATCCCCGAGTGATTTTGACGACTTATATGCCCCTCGATCATGATTACTCAAGCCATAAGTTAGGCATGCCACTCATCTCAGGAACCACATTAGCTAACACACACACACATTACACTTTTATTATAAATGTTTATAAATATATAAAGTTATATTAAGTGTCTAGTATAAATAAAAAATTAACACACACACATATTGAAAAATAATCAATGACAACAAAAGTTAAAGAAAAAAAATAATTTTTTATTTACATATGTTTCTTTTATATATTTAGTTTTTATATTTTATTGAAATATTACACTTTAGTTGTTTATATATAAATAAATTCATATAAAAAAATTGTCGTAGTCTAACGAGGCTTCAAATTTTCCTGGAAATTCATGGAAATTCTAACAGAGTTTTGATAAAATCTAGCAAAATTTTCTATAAATCCAAGTTACAACTATCAAGCTTCAAGATTTTGGGTGCCCAAGGGGTTTTTGATGGTGTTGAATCCATTTCCACCATCAAAAACATGATTCAAACACTCCTACTGCAAGATTTTTTGAGAAATTTTTGTTTCCAGATTCCAGCGAATTTTTGTCATCTAGGAAAATTTGTCGCCTTGGTAAACAATGTCATTTTTTTTGTAAGCAAGTAAGAAATATTATATTACCATAAATATTTTACATTCTTGGAGTAGCTGAGAAGACTAGTTATCAGACGAGGGGGAGTTTGAGAGGTACAAAGACCAAACTGTGAAGAACTAAGGAGGGTCCATTTGCCCATGAAAGGGAAACCAGATGTACCATCAATAGAGTCAAAACTCTAATTAGAAGACATGGACCAAGCAAAAATATGGGGCCTAACAAAAATTAGCCTCAACCCTACAAAAAGGATGCTTATTGGTGTTTCCATCAAAGTTTGTGCAACATGGAAATCTGAGAGAAAAGACAGAAGCAGAAAATCCTAAAGGAAGACCTGGTCAAGCAGCTTGCTTTCCTATGGTGCTAGATGGTACTTGTGAAGCTTTACTCAGACCGCCTTCACCTACTTCAAAATTGACATTAGTCACTTCTTATGCTTGTTCTTCAATGATGAGGCAACCGTAGGATCTTGTATCATGTTGAAAGGGATCTCCTTTAGAAACCTAAGCATCATTGGATGAAGACTTCATCTGAGTGTAAGATTTTGTCATAGGCCTTTGGCTAGGAGAGAATCCCAAGATATTTATACCTTTTCCTTTCACTTCCACTGCGAAGAGAGGAGAGGATCCTTCCTATCATGTTGCAACCGTTTCAGTTGCATGGGTAGACATTATTGTTTCCCTTGAGTTCTCCTCTTGATCATGGTGGTTCTCAATTTTGAGTGGTGGTGGGGATGTTGTTATGTCAGCTCCCTACCCCTCTCCTATTGGTTGACTTCAACTATCCCCCAACTGTCAATGCACCCCTCCTTTCTGTCTTGTAGAATTATCCAAGACAAACATGGTTCTTCTATCCTTCTTTCTTGCTCGATTAATTTGTACAACCAATCCATTTAAGTCACACATTTTAGGCTTCAATGGCTATCATGAAACAAGTCAAGCTTCCTTCAAATCCCAAAAAAATTCCTTTGTCAAACTTTGGAATCTGTGTCCCAATTCTTGTGCCTTTTAACTTATAATCAAAATACATGAAATATTTACAATGTTTGTAAGAGGGGGAATTCACCCGAAAGGGCTATCACATGGAATCATATTTATGATCCTCTTAGAGTGAGTTAAGACATCTGTTGTTTGCATATCATAGTTACAATAATTTGGGATGTTAAAGGGAGATGATATTTCTGACCATTTCTTCCATGTCTTGATAGAACTATCTATCCAACACTATTTAGCCTAAGAAATCTCAATGTTGGTTTCTCTTCCACTCCCATCCCAACAAATGACACAAGGCCTTTCCTTGACATTAATTAATATGTATTCGAAACTTGTGGTTTTGTTGGTTAAGTATTTTGCAATGGGTCTAGGAATGAGTAAAGTCAAATTTTAAACAAGGTTCTTGTAGTAACCATGTGTTTCATTTAATGGAATACAAAAGAACAAAAAGTGCATTCCATCTTAGACCTTATTTTCGACTATTTGTGAATTAGCTCATGGATACTAACTCCCCTAATCTTTCTCTTGATGTTAGAAATTTTCAAGTACTCACTGCATTTGGAAATCATTTCCATCGTTTACATCCTTTGAGATTGCCTAGTTGGAGTTTTGCTTGGGTAGAATAAACACGAAAAGTATGAGGATTTGTATGAAGAAAAACCTTTGATTCATGATTTTGAAGAATTGGTTCAACCAAATGGAAATGAGGATGAGTTATAAGGAAAACATTATTGTAGTGTGCCTCAAGAATTTCCTTTTGAGAGTGAAATTTTAGTGGTTACAGATCATGGTGAACGTGAAGTCCATGAGAATGAGGCTTTGAAGACCCAGAAGGAGGGCTTCATCAATGAGGAAGAATATTTAGATAAAATACAACTATCCATGATCAAGCAACCTATTTTTCAGCAAGCCTCCATGGAGACACCTGGCTTGGTGATCCATAAATTGTCGTGGATATTCCACTAGACAGTTCGCCACAACAGATCTAATAATAATATATTAAAAATCTGAAAATTCTTCACTATTACAGTTTATTAAACTTTAAGATCTGTGGATTTAATTATAATTAGTGCATTCATGCGAATTAACATTATGCAGAAAAATAGAGAACCAAAAAATAAGCGCACACACACACAAAAGACACAAGACACAAGATATTCTATCTAGGAAACCCTTTCGGGAGAAGACCCAATTAGAAGGTGAGGTTGTGTCACTCTCTTTCTCTATCTGGAAATATCATTGCCGGTAAAAAGAAGTAATGCCTGTGGTCTGTGTGCTGCTATAGTGCATAGATCCTCTTTGTGTTCTCTACCTCTTTGTGTTGGCTATCTTTGCTCAGTTATGGAACAACATACTCTCGAAAGAATGGAATGCCTCTTCCTCTTAGTGGCCTAGTTATAACACAACCCGATAGCCTACTGGTGGTTAATTTTGACTACATCAACTCTTAACTAGAGTTACAATATAAACTCTTCCAGTGTCTTTTACATCACAAACGTGTGGCTAGCCCCTTTTCCATAAATAATGGGGGATGATGCAACATCATCCCAAACTATAGGTGTGAAAACATGGAGGTCAACTTCTGAGTGGCATAACTTTTGCATACAAACTCTGATTGATGCGATTCTTGCGCCATTGGAAACATATTTGTGTGTAGAATATCATGAAAAGGTGTGGCGCTAAAGAAACAAATTTTTACCCCCAAAAAATTCCGTTTGATGCCTCAAAATGATCATGGAAAGTTTCAGACCTCGTTTGGACAAGCTAGGTCCCGCTGGTAAAAACAGTCCCATGAGCTAATTCCTCCACTTTTTCCACTCCAAATGCATCAAGATGGATGAAAATCAATATAATGATCTAATTCTAATCACTTGGCCTTTGTGGAGTTAGATCTGTCCAATCTTGAAGACACTTTGAAGATACATATAATGCTTGACTATATGGAGCATAAATATATTGGACATGGTATATATGCATATGATGTTATGAGCTATGGAGAAATGCATCCATATTCAACATTAATTGAAAATCCTAAATATGAAGATCAAGATTGGAGCACAAACATAGGGGCGATGGTCGTCACTGGCAGGAAAAGAGGAACATCTATAAGGAATTGTCAAAAAATGCAGTCAAAGGGAGAAACCTTTTCTATTGATGTCAAAGGGAGATAGAATGCAGATATGGGGAGAACTTGACAAGAAGTATGAAGAGAATGTATATAGGGGGAGCAGTTCTTGGAAGAAGAAAATATCGAAGTATTTCCATAAAAAAGGTGGAGATTGTTGAAAATGGTTTTTATTGATGTCATAGGGTCTCCAAATTAAAAATAAATTTATATAGTCAAATAAAATATTTCGGGACCTTTCCAATGATATATGGCATGCCTTATGGAAATATTGATTTTGTATTTTTGATGCCCCATTTAGATACCCTACCTTTGAATGCATTCTAGTTGCAATTATTTATCTCATTTGGGACAAAAATATATATGGTTGGAAATATTATTTTGGTACCTTTCCAATGGTATATGGTACTCCCTCTAACTCCTCATGCTTGAGGAGAAATGTTTTTTTGAATATTCATTATACAATCTTTCGAGTCAACCCAACCAATCCACAAGTTGACCCAACTAGTGGTCAAGTCAGTCTTGCTTTTGGGGGTCAAATGCACTATATATAGGCGTTATGTGGAGGAACCTAAGACCCACCTATTCAAGTTAATTTGGGTTTATCTAAGAAATCAAATGAGTGGTTATGAGGATCATACCTCATGAACCAAGTGAAGTGGAGTCTTTTTGGAGAGGTTTTATGTGGGAAGGGTTTTTGGCACTCTTTGGTAAGGTTTTTGGTGTTGGCTAGAAGGTGAGTTACAAAAAATGGGTCTTATTGAAGCTGAGTTTTCGTTCCATTCTAGGGGCCAAATTACGGTGTTTGAAGGTTGAGTCCTATAGTTTTGAAGGTTGAATTCAGGTCTAGTTTGAAGGATGGTTTTTTGGTTTATTAAAGCTCGTGTTTAAGTCTAGTTTGTGGTCAAAGTTGTAATCTTGTAATAAACAAAGTTCTAGTCTAATTTTTGAGGTGAACAAGCTTTATTGGAGAACTATTACAAGGAACTTTAGATTCTAAGTGTCGTTGTATAAGGTAGTTTTAAGATGTTAGATGAAGTAGTTGTGATTTTAAGGCGAAGATAGGGTTGATCCTTACTATGGATAGAGGTGTAGTAAGAATCAGAATATCACGTAAATTGTTTGTGATAGACTTGTGAGTTGCATAAGGTAAGTGTTTAGTGAAAAGGTTGATAGGTCATAGGAAGCATAGTTTTAAGATAGTAAAACAATATTCCAGGTGAGAAATCCTTCTCTTTGAACATATAATAAGCGTAAGAAGCGACTATTGATAGTGAACAACAAGAGTTGAAGAAGTTTAATTGCTAGATAGGAAGATCTCTTTATGATAAAATACAGAGAACTAACCTGTAGGAGATCAAATCTAAGTATCCAGGTCAAGAAACCTAGTTAAAGTGTAGAAAGTTAATGTGTATTGGACAAGTGGTTTTGATCAAGCTTGAAGGCGCAAACCTGATGGTTTCATGGTTAGATGAAGACTCTTTGAAGAATTTACTGAGAGTTAGAATTTATTGATGACATATCCAAGGAAAAAGTCGAATATACAGGTTGGTGCTTATAGTTTGTTGTTTTTGTGCTCAGTTGGGGGAGATTGGTATCTCCTATAGGTTGGTGCTTACATTTGCTCAGTTGGTGCTTAGCTAGGGGAATGAAATCTCGTGTAGTTTGGTGCCTGTGAGATTTGTAACTTGGTCTTTAATTTGTACAAGGAAGTTTACAAAATATTTACAAATAAGAATTGTGTAAGTGTTTCTTATGTAAATATCTATGTTTCATGATATTTGTGCATCAAATGTTTTAAAATATAGAATTAGTTAAAAATAATGAAATATTGATTCACTGCTCCTCTTAGTATTTCCAACAAGAAAAGGAGAGGGAATTAAAAAAGAATGGATGAGTTTTGGAATTAGTGACTTGGTGTTATTAATCTACTAAAAAAATTATTTCCCCAAGGGAAAAATAACAATACGAAATTAAAGAAAATTGAAACTTTTAAATTTAGGAGGATTTTATTTTAAATGCATATGAGATTGAATTTCCACTCGATAGTGTAATTTCTCTAATTTTCATTATTGCATATTTGTATCCTTACCAGAGAAATAAAGTATGGAAGTATTCAGATACACCTAATATTGGGCAGATCACCTAATATTGGGCAAGCTTAGACAATTCAATGGGATATTTAGGACATTTTGGATAGGAGGATGGTTTAAAAGATAAGTGGAAAATATTATTACAATATTTAGTCAAATGGAAATATCATCCATTAGAATAGGCTACATGGATAATTACCATAAAGATACTGCAACATGACAACACTATATAAGAGTTCATGGACAACCGTCCATAAATAAATTCGTTTCTTGGAAAGTCTGTTGTGGGAGCATATTTGTGAAATTCAGAATTTGAACTTTAAAAAGTATTCAAAGTTTAAATTAGTTTTTTTTTTTACTTCTTCTTCTTAATGATAAAGAATTTCCACTAAAACTTCCAATGTTAAAGAATTCCAATTAGATCTTAACAATTTTTATCTTATTTACATCCCATAAATAATGACAATTCTTACTCGACATTCATCATGATAATGATGATGATGTAAACTTCCAATATTAAAGAATTTCAATTAAATCATAACAAAGTTTACCTTGTTCACATCCCATAAATCATAACAATTCTTACTGGATGTTCATCATGATTATGATGATGTAACTATCTTTTAAATTTCATTTTCACTTAATAATTACAATAATACTTTATTAAAAATATAAATTATTTTTTCTTTTAAATTTCATTTTCACCTATAATTACTATTTAATCATGAGTAAGAAATATATAATTATAAATTATAATTAATGAGGTCTAAAAATAAACTTTGTTTTTAATGTATTTTTTTTAAATAATTAATTTAAAATTTTATTATTTAAACTTTTATTCCCATAGTTGTTCTATATTTCAATAAGAGGGATATGTTGTCATATAAAGTTACATTTAAAAAAAAATTACACTAATAAATTAAAAAATACAATAACAAAAAAGTGAATGTTGGCCATAAATAAAATCCTCTAGTTTAATTTTAAATTAATTTTATATAGAGACTTAAAATAATTTGAAGTTTAAAAAAAATATTATTTAGTATACTGGAAATATATTATCCCTTCACTACTCCTAATATGGAGTTGACAAATGACATGTAAAAATAATATTATTTATATTACACGATGTGTAACTAATTATATGTTTAGTTGATATGTAATATTTTAAAATAAGAGAAAAATAAAGTAATTTAAGTTAAAAAAATGCTTATATATATTGAGTAAAAGAGAGAATTCTTATTCCATTATTATGTGCTTTGTAATTCAAGATATAGGAAAAATTTGTAATTCCTTCAACGTATAACATTTTAAAAAATTAATTATAGAGAGATAATCTTATAAATATATGGTTTCTACTTTTGAATATAAGAAATCATGTATTGACATTGTAATGGAAGGGCATGAATCATAATAAAACATTTCAATGTCAACTATGTATATATTAAATAAAACAAGTCAGAATGAAATTTTCTTATAGTTAAAACATGTGGGTTTCTCAAAAACGACATAGACCCATCTTAAGTCTCGATCTACCAAGAGCCGAGATGATCAAATTTGCAAACATTTTCTCAAGTTTTAACCATTTTAAGAGATTTGATCCCTCTCGGCCCTTAGTAGATTCAAACTCAAGATAAATCTATACTAGTTTTAAAAAATAATTTTGGTTATTGTTTTGAATTTCATTTTTTTAAAGCCTATAAATTTATAAAATTTAAAATAATTTGTTTTGTGATAAATGTATATAAAAATTTATTGTGAAAAATTTATTCATAAAAAAGGTAATATTTTACCAAAAATGTTAAGTACAATGTACTAAATCAATTATAAACTTATTGTCTTTTCATTCATTATGTAAATTGAATATCATTTTATTCTCATTTAAAAAATAAAAAATAAAAAATAAAAATATAACAAATCAATAATATTAACTTACTTCCTTTTACTCTTAAATATTCTTTTTCCTCATCTAACCAATAAAACAATAAAAATAAAAATGATGAACTAATAATTGATTTACTGGATACGTGATGCTTAAAATTTGACATATCTTATTCCTATATCCCTCTGATGGTAAATGGTAAACAATAAAAATAAAAATAATGAACCAATAATTGATTTACCGGATACATGATGCTTAGAATTTGACCTATCTTATTCCTACATCCTTCAGATAGTAAAATGTAAACAATAAAAATAATGAACCAATAATTGATTTACTGGATACATGATGCTTAAAATTTGACATATCTTATTCCTATATCAGTCTGATGGTAAAATGTGATACATTTACATTTTCTGATAGTAAAATGTAAACAATAGAAATAAAAATAATGAACCAGTAATTGATTTACTGGATACATGATGAACCAGTAAAGAAAGTAGTAGTTCTGATTAAATTTGAATTCCCTCACATCCTTGCAAAGTAAGGAAATATCTTATCCTTTGTATTCTGGGAATTTGCGAGATAAGGACATATCTTATCCTTTAGCAGAGAAGGAATCTTATCCTTTGCATTATTGGCCGGAGGTGACCTTTGTTGTTGTGTCTTTGTCATTCTACCTATACGAGAGACTGAAAGTAGGAAGACAATCCACAATAAATGGAGGATGTTATGGCTTGTATCCTGGTAAGGTATGAGGGGAAAGAAAAATGGCCTCTGCATCTCCCACATGCAAAACCACCTTTTGTGTGACCGGAGCAACAGGGTTCGTGGCCTCCTCGCTGGTCAAGCTCTTACTCCAACGGGGTCACACTGTCCACGCTACTGTGCGTGACCCAGGTAATTCCATTCTTCTCTTTTTATTTCAAAAGAAAATAATATATTACATAGTCTTATGGTGTAATTCCATTTTTCTCTTTTTATTTAAGAAGAAAATAGTATATTACATTGTCTTATGGTGTAGTCTTTTACTGTTATAAAAATAAATAAATATTGAAAATAATATATTATATAACATTATAAATATGGTCTAAGTGGCTAAATTTAGTTTTGTTTTGGTTCAATTTTAGCACCAACAAAATGATGATGATGATGATAGTGGGTAAAGTCTACTGAGATCAAATTAGTCTATCGGTTTCTTTTCTTAGTTTTTAATTGTCTGGCTCCTTGTCTTTCTTGGCGAAATTGATGTTGTAAGTTTCTTTTTATAAATGTGATCCAATAATTAAGTGACGAAATTTGGTCTTGGTCTCACAGATCTTCGCACCACTAGAATAAATAAATATTATAAACAAGAATAAGAATATTGTACGGTGACGACGCAGGGAGCGTAGCGAAGGTACGGCATCTCCTGGACATTCCGGGCGCTAGGGAGAGGCTCAAAATCTTCAGTGCGGATCTACTGGAAGAAGGCAGTTTCGATGCTGCCATAGACCGTTGTGATGGCGTTTTCCATGTGGCCAGTCCCGTCAACTTCAACCCCAACGATCCCGAGGTAACTAACAAGTCGTCTCTTCAATTTCTCCCTAAACGGTATTAAGGGTCTTAATATTTAGAAACATAACACTGCTGCTTCGATCCGCAGCGTGACGTGATGAAGCCAGCAATCAACGGAACGCTGAATGTTCTGAGGGCTTGCTCAAAGGCCAAAACTGTGAAGCGCGTTGTGGTCACATCTTCTGCGTGCACGGCTTCCATAAACGAGTCAGAGGAGCAGAATCAGTGCATTGACGAAACCTGCTGGACAGACGTGGATTTTCTCCGCGATAAGAAGCCTCTCGCATGGGTAAATATATATAATTATTAGTATAGATTCATCTTAATTAAATATATAATTATTAGTATAGATTCATCTTAATTAGGGATTTCTTTTTCCGGAAAATGTAAAGATGGTGTGTTTAATGATGCAGGCATATCCAGTTTCGAAGACGCTTGCAGAGCGAGCAGCACTGCAATATGGAGAGGAGCAGGGGTTGGATGTTGTGACGATCAACCCTGTGCTGGTGGCTGGGTCTGCCATTAACCCCAACGTTCCACAGACGGTCGAGGTGGTCCTTTCCCTCCTCACCCGCACTCCCCGAGACATGGAGGCTTTCAAGGTTATTCAAATGGTCTACGGCTTCGCTTCGTTGGTCCATGTAGACGACGTCTGCAGTGCCCAGATTTTCTTAATGGACAACCCCTCTGCGGTGGGCCGTTACATCTGCTGTTCCGTTAACACCCCTATTCCACAGCTCGCGCAGTACTTGTCCACACGTTATCCGCAATATAATGTCCCCACGCAGTGAGTATCAGTCTCAAGTGATTCACCCTTTTCCCGTTGGATTTTGGATTTGGATTTTTTTGATAATTTTTTTAAATATGGATTTAATATGAATTTAGTTAATTTAATTTTTTTAGCTTAAATTAATATAAATTTATTTTAAATAAAAATTTAAATCCAATTTAAATTATTTTATATAATTATACTGATATTGTTTAAATATTTTATATAATGAATACTTTGTGTGTATACATCCAGGTTCGAGGATGTGCCACCGATCCAAAAAGCAAACCTTTCGTCGAAGAAATTGGTGGATAGCGGTTTCTCTTTTAAATTTGGGATCGATGAAATCTTCGATGATGCTGTGGACTACGTGAAGACGAAGGGACAGCTTACTTAATTAATATAATCAAACAGAACAGGGGTGTTTGCAGACTGGCGATAGGAATAATATGAGTATCTTTGGTGCCATAGATTGAAATCATAGAGAGGAAGCTCTTACTATTGTGAAGTCTTTGACCGTAGTTTGTTAAACTATGGTTTAATAGTTGAAGTGTCTCGGTTTAAATTTTCTAATGAAATTGGATAATGAATTCAACCATGTTAAAAGAATGGTGGTGTTTCATATATATATATGTGTTTTGTTTTTTTAACTTGAGGTGTTGGGCAACTCATTGTGAGAAAGATATTGATATTTTCATATAATTAATAATGGTTATATTTAAAATATAGTAAAATAATAATTTAAATTAATAAATTAAAAATAGTAATAACAGTGTATTATAATTAAAATATTTCACATTGTATTTAATTTTATATAGAGATATAAAGTAACTTGAAGTAAAAGTAATAATTTATCTTTTAGTATGAGAAAGAAATGTGATTTTTTCACTATTTAATATGGAGATGAGTAAAAAAATGAACTTAAAATAGAGATAACAAGAAATAGTATTATGGTATTACGTGATGTGTAATTACATTTTATATTAAGTTTTTTTTAAATAAAGCTATATTAATAACAAAAAAATATTTCAATGTCTATATTAAATAACATAATTTCATATCTACATTACATAAAAAATAAAATAATTAAAATTAAAAATTTCCTTATATTTTTTAATGTAATTTATTTTATTTCTAATATAGAGTTGATATATAAGATTTAAAAAATATCAATAACAAATAAAATATTTCAATACGCATGTTGAAGATTTTTTTTAACATGAAACATATATGGTTGAGAGAATTATTATTCCATTAATAATGGCTCTCTAATTCAATGTATGAGGGTTATTTTTAATTATTTCAATGCTTAATATGAATTTGATATGTAATATTTCACAAAATATTAATAATAAAAATAATTAAATGTATGCATACATAAAAAATATGGGGGGCATATTTTAACATTTTAATGTGGAGAACATGAATTATAAATAAAATGTTTCAATGTCAACTACATATATATTATAGGGATCAAATATTTTTTCACTCTAAAAGATGTTTGCATCTCAAAGAGATTTGATCCTATGGAAGCTTGATAAATCCACAATTAAAATGAATCTACACTAGTTATATAATAGTGATAGAAATTGAAATCCGAAAATAAACACTATTCATAATAAAAGAATTTCAATAAAAAATTAATATATTTTTTAAATTTTTATTATTAAATATTTAATTTTAATTTTTTTATTATTATTATAAAATAATAAAATTATTACTTTCAACATAAAATAAAATAAAATAAAATAAATATTATATTTTAATCTTTATATTATATTTTTCTAAATTTAGAAGAGCCCTAAACAACAATGAAATAATTAGATTATTCTTCATGGATTATTATTATATTTAAATTTGGAAATAATCATAAATAATAATGGAATAAAAAGTTATGTTTCTCTAAATAATAACCATAATTCTGCATGAGTCTTTTAGACTTTTAATATGTACCTGCAACCTAATTTTGTCCTATATTGGGATCCCGCTACGTATTTTCCGGAGACATTAAGAAAAAATGTTGCTTCATGAACAACTTTGACCACAAATCAACACAATACTTCAAACAATTTTTATTTTTAATTTGGTTTAAAAAAAAAAAACAACAACAACTAAAATAATACTTTATTTTATTGAGTTGTGGAAAATTGGTTAATACTTAATCTAATCAGAACTCAAACCCATTCTCACAAAACAAAAAATTAGAACTACCAAATCCAAACCAAGAATTAATAAATTCAAATGATGAAATTGATGTATCTTTAGTTACATTGAGGTCAATGATATATGATCTCCATAAGATCAAAGAGTTATCATGAGTGTCTCTTGCAAGGTCATTAAGCTCAACTTTATCATCCATCTCCAATTTCTAAAGCTAGTTAACTAATATTTCTCATTATAGGGTTAAAATTTATGAACACAACTTTATCATTCATCTCCAATTTCTAAGGATAGTTAACTAATATTTCTTATTATAGGGTTAAAATGTATGAAAACTATAGAGGCACTCTAAATAAAGACCAAATTAGAAACCTCAACATTAATAAACAAGATTTATTGTCTTTGTTTGTTGACCTAGGAAATGAACAACCTTTACCAATCAACAAAGAATGCATTTGTATGGATTGGTGCACCTACCAACCATTTCTAGACAATTGAATGGATTGGTGGTCTATGGTATTTGAAAAGCCTCCTTATAATAATAGGGAGATACCTCTGTACTTCTTGAGGAAGTTATGGGTGGAGTTTCAACTAGGACTCCATATCAACTACTTTAACAGGGGAGAATTATAAGGGGTGGATTGAGGGTTTACATAAGATAGACAAAATGTTGGGTGCACTACAACACAGAGGGGGGTTTTAAGGCAATATTTGAGACAATTTTTTGGAAAATTGTTTTAAATTGAGACAAAAAAAACTTGTGTATTGTCTTAAATATTGTCTTTAAGTGAGTGTCTCAAATTATTGTCTTAAAAAATTGTCTCTATAAAGACAATATATAACACAAGTGTTATTGTCTCTTACGAGAGAATTTCATTTTTGTCTCTCCAGAGACAATAGTGGATTAAGGACATATTGTCTTTATAAAGACAATATGTCTTTTGTCTCTCTAAATATTATAGAACAATGAATCCAAAAAATATATATCACCATTGAAATAAATCAATGTAAAAGTATTTAATTAAAAATAAACTACAATATCATTGATTATTTCATGTTAGGGCACAGTGGAATCAGATCACGAACCTCTTGTTTATAAGGCAAGTGCTCTTCCATTAAGCCAACACCCTTTAAAGAATTATGTGAGGAGTTATGAGAGTCCTTGAAATTGCATATATAGTGATTGATTAAAAAAAAAAAATCTCAACACATAATGGCATAATCTGTTATGCAACCAGCTCACAAAATAGAAGAAAAGATAGATCAATGTCTTGAAAATTATCATCTTCGAGGGGGAAACCTCCTTTACATTACATAAATGAATAATTCTTGGATGATACAAATGACAAGACTTCCTTTGTATATATAGGAGTCTAAGGGGTCACAATATAATCAAAGCCTATATAACAATAATAATGTAAGGGCACAACAATAATAATAGTGGGCTTCTATGGGGCACAACAATAACAATATGGGGGCTACATGGGCACAACAATAACAATAATGGGCTTCTATGGGGCACAACAATAACAATATGGGGTCTACATGGGAACAACAATAATAATAATGGGGCTACACTAGTATTATAGGGACCTAACATGCCCCTCTCCTTTTGAGTAGTTATGGATGCTTCTGTATAAAATTCTCATCCTCCCATGTGGAATCTTCAGCGAGTAAGTTCTTCCACTTAATTAGATACTATGAAATTGATCAATTCCATAGTTGTCAGGTTCTTGTTTCTATGACTGCTTTAGGCTCAAATATGATTTTTCCTTCTTCGTCAAGTTCTAGCAACACTGTTTGAACTAGAAGCTTGTCACTGATAACTTTATTTAAGCATGAAACATGGAAAAATGGTGTACTCGGGAAGATGCATGCAACTCCAATTTGTATGCTATAGTACCAATATTTTGCAACACCTTATAAGGACAGTAGTACTTGGGTGATAATTTATTATCCTTCTTAGCTTGCTTGAGAGACATTTGTTTGTATGGTTGTAGTCGTAAAAATACCCAGTCATCTACATCAAAACATCTTTCACTGCGATGTTGATCTTTCTATTGTTACATTCGATTATGTGCTAGAGTGAGGTTATCTTTTAAGAGCTAGAGAACTTGTTGTTGATGCTCAATGTGATCTTCCACTGCTTGAACCTTAGAATTTTCTCTTAAAGATGATGTGATGGATGGTGGATGATATCCATAAAGTCCCATAAATAGGGTCTTTTTGTTGCAGTATGGAAGGAAGTGTTATACCACCATTCAGCTAGAGGTAACCACTTGACCCATTGTGTTTGTTTATCACATACAAAACAACAAAGCTATCATTCCAAACATTTGGTCACTATCTCAGTTTGCTCATAATATTGAGGATGATAAGATGAGCTATGAGCTATTTGAGTACCAAGGAAAGAAAATAATTTTGTCCAAAAATTTCCAGTGAAAATGGGATCAATGTCACTTACTATAATCTTTGGGTTTCCATGAAGCTTTTGATTTGTTTCCATAAATGCAGTAGAAATTGTGCTGGCTTTAAAAGGATGATATAATGCACAAAAGTGTGTTAGTCAAGGTTGTCATTGATGGCAATATGGCATTGGCCGAGATGGAAAATATTCTAGAGATGCTTAATGAATATTATGAAACCTTAGAATGAGATGATAAGGTTGAAGACAATAGATACTTGGTTCCAGAAGATGATGCCATAACTCTTGTTTGATAATAATGACATCAATTAATATGTCAAGCCACTAATGAAGAAGTCTTAAGAAGTGCCAAGTGTCAATCATATGCCTTGCTTGATGATCTAGAAGCCCTTGATGACATATGAAGGACTACACTTGATGATGGAAATTGATGATGGTCTTGATGACATGATTGGAAGACTACCTTGGAGCTCTCGTAATGGGAAATTTATGATACGCTATGACTTATAACTACACAAGTATATGATGACATTGTTGGATAGTTGGATAGAGGATGATACACTCATGATGAAATTATTGGATACACTCATGATGTCACTCATAATGATATTGTTGAGCCAAATAATGACGAATCCATGTTGTCCCAAACAATAGAAATGCCTTGTTGTCCTAATCACCTTCTGCACATAAAAAATTCAAGGACAATTACAAATAAAAATAAATTTTGGCATGATGGAGGCAGCCTATCAACATGGGTCCTATACCATCTTGTGGAGTATATTTTTTCCTTTCTAATGAGCCCTTATTTGTCTCAAAACTCCCAGTAGTTTGTGAGATATTGAATTTTTAAGATTAAGAAAATTACACCTAACAATGAGCCAACCTACACTTTGGCACACAAGTTGGCCTCACTTCAAATAGACGCGTCCCTTCATGTCTAGACAAAATCACTATAAATATAAGGTTAGTCTCCTCATTCTAGCTATCAAAGTTCGATGATCTTTTATGATATTGAGCACAGAATTAAAAGGAGGCCGAGGAGCACATTATAAAACATTGTTTGGGCAAATTTTTTAAGGAGGCCGAGGAGGAATACCTTTATGGTATTTTGGATTCGTGGAGAGACTACATTGCAGCAGACTTTGGATTTATGATAGCCTGCATGAAAGCTTGGATTTTAGTCCTATGGAAGAATTACAGTTTCATATCTGTGGTTATTTGGGTTGGGTTATCACTCAAGGTTGAACAAGAATCTTGGATTTTTGACTAGTTGAATTGCAGTCCTATGGTGGTGGACCTTGGGCCTAGCATTGAAGGTTTAGAGTTGTTGCAACCATTATGGAAAGGAGTTTAATTCCTTTTGAAGACTAATATTTAAACAAGACCTATTCAATCCAGAGAAGTCTACTATTGAGGGCTTCCTTGTAGATTTCTGAAGTAATCTTTAAGTGGAATTTGAAGTAGTGTTGGGTAGAACTTTAAATATTGTTATAGCGGATTTGAAGTAGCCTTTTGTGCCTGTTCTAGAAGATCTTCATTAGCCATATTTCTGGACCAACCTGTGAAGCATTTATTTGTATTCCTAGATTATTGCCTGGCCCATCATTGAATGCCACTTGAAGCATAATTTGAGGCTTGATTTTGAATCAGACATTGAAGCAGAATTGAAGTACCCTTCAAGTCTTGTTGAAGAACATTGTAAGAGTGATGTGCAAGTCTATTGAGAATATCTTGGAGTGACATTTGAAGAGAATTTCAAAACCTTGGAGAATATCTTGGGGCAGCCTATTAAAGACACCTTAAGCATTGAAGACTTGTTGAAGAAGATTTAGTTGAACAATTCATTGAAGACTTAGAAGAAACCTCATTAAATAACTTGTGTAGTAGTAGTGTTAAATCATTATTAAGGCAACTATGTTTGAAGACATTTTTAGAAGCTGACTTGGAGGCATTAGTGAAGACCTTGATGCATGATTGAAGACCTCATGGAATAACCTTGGAGAATTTTGTTTGGGTGACATGAAGAGCAGTGGTGACACCTTCATGTGAAGAACAAGGTAGTCATTGATGATGTGACGTGGATACTAAGTGAAGGCATAGCTAAATATTGACAAGACTCGTTGAAGAAGACATTAGGAGCCATGAAGTATAACCAAACATATCTTGATGAAGTAAACCTAAGGGTTGGAGCCCAAGAGGTTGGAACCTCAAAGAGACAAGGTTGGTGCCTTGGAAGATAGGGTTGGAGCCATAGAGGTTAGATCCTCAAAGAGACAAGGTTGGTGCCTTGGAAGATAGAGTGGGAGCCTTAGAGGATAGGAGTCCTCAAAAGACCAGGTTGGTCCCTGTGCCATAGATAGGGTTCATTCCTAGAGGTTGGTGCCTCAAAGTGACAAGGTTGGAGCCTTGAGAAGTCCAAGTCGGTGCTTGGAAAAATACATGTTGGAGCCTGGAGATTGAAGATTGGTGTCTTCATCTAGGGTTGGATCTCTACACAAATATTGTACTTGATTTATTGAGATTAATAAAAGTATTTATTCTTTTTTGTTTTGTTTTGATTATAAGTGATATGACTCGTAAAAATAGCAATTGAAAAGAAATACTGATTCACACCCCTCTCAATATTTCCAACAAAGTGTGCATTCTTGGTAAGTCTATCAACTACCACCATGGTGACACTCTTTCCTTCAGATTTGGGTAAACCTGTGATAAAATCCATTGCGACCTCCTCCCAACGCTGAATTGGAATGACTAAAGTTTGTAACAAAATTGGGGTCTTAATAGCCTCAAGTTTATTTTGTTGGAAAACCAAACATTCTTCCACAAACTTCTGAATATCAGATTTAAGGCCATTCGAAAAAAATTCCTTCTTGAACCTATGGTAAGTATTTAAAAATCCTGAGTGCCCTCCTAAGGGAGAGGTGTGCAATTCCAAAAGAATATTTTGTTTGAGTTGGGAATTCTTACAAATATATAAGCGATCTTTGTAACATAATGAATCATTTTTCCAGCTAAATGTATCAGATGTACTGGGATCTTGCTACAACTTTTGAAAGAGTAACCACACCTCTACATCATTCTTCCATTCATCCCTTGCTTCAGTTATCCACTCAGGTTGGATAATAGAAATGGCATAAAGCAATGCTTCCACATCCTCATCCTTTCTTGAGAGTGCATCTACAACAACATTTTGCTTCCCTTTTTTGTAGATGATTTCAAAGTCATAACCCAACATCTTTGTCACCCATTTTTGCTGCTCTTCTGAAGATAATATTTGTTCCAAAAATTATTTAAGACAATCATTATTTGTTTTTACCTTGAAGTGTCTTCCCATTAGGTAAGGTAGCCATTTCTTTAGTGCATGTAGTATTTCTAACATTTCCTTCTCATAAATAGGTTTGTGTAAATACTTTCCTTTGATTGGACGACTTTCAAAAGCAATGGGTATTCTTTCTTGCATTAAAACAATACCAATTCCATTCATTGAGGCATCACATTCAACAATAAAAGTTTTTGGGAAGTCTGGCATAGCTAAGACTAGTGCTTGGCACATTTCCTCAACATGTAATGGCATAATCTGTTATGGAACAAGGTCACAAAATAGAAGAAAAGATAGTTCAATGACTTCAAAATTATCATATTCGAGGGGGAAATCTCCTTTACATTACATAAATGAATAATTCTTGGATGATACAAATGAAAATACCTCCTTTGTATATATAGGAGTCTAAGGGGTCACAATATAATCATAGCCTACATAACAATAATAATGTAAGGGCACAACAATAACAATAGTGGGCTTTTATGGGGCACCAAAATAACAATATGGGGGCTACATGGGCACAACGATAACAATAAGAGGGCTACACTAGTATTATAGGGACCTAACATAATCTTTGTAAAATATATGATCACGCAGCCCTATTTTTAACAAAATAAAAAATAACTCAATGGAGTTAGCTCAATGTCACACCCATGTAGCAAGACATGCACAACAAACTAATAATACACAATAATATACAAAAAAATTAATCTTGTCATACAAAGAAAAGTGATCTCTTTGTCTAGTTCCTCTTTGGCCACACCATTGGTTAAATATGGAAAATAAATAAGCAAAGAGATTTTCTGCAACTTGGTAAAGCAAGGAAAAGACCTAAAATGATTATTTTTGAAATCCAATTAACAAAAGAAATCAGCATTGAGTCTACACAAGCTAGATTGCATATTTCATATAAAAAAATTTCACCTCAAACTTGAAATACCATTTTAAAGGGGCATCCCTAGATGAACCATTAACTTGTTAGTTTGTAGGAATTTTGGAGAAGGTTTTAGCCATTTCAATATTCATGTTCTATTGTCAATCTGGTTATATAGAAATGAGGGAAATATGCAAAGAGAAGAAAAGCACATCTTAGGAGTATATCACAGACTTAAAGCAAGCGTTAGATCAACCTGGAAAAAAAAATAAAAAATAAAATAAATAAAATAAAATAAATAAAATAAAAAATAAAAAATAAAAAATGGATAGGTGGATGGATACAACTACAGATAATAATGAAGATGAGATTCAAGGAAGGCCTAGGAAGAGGAACCAACGACCATGCAGAGCTCATGGTACTAACTACACTTATTTCAGTTGTAGGAATAAATATGTCGGCAAAAGAGAATTTTTGGGACTTTATATTAGTCATTGGATGGTTTTCAGGCACACTATAGGTTAACAATATCCACCATCAAGTGAGAGTAATTATGAGCCTTCAAAATTTTAGTACATATTCAAAGTTTTTGTGTTACACTATATAGGATGTGAACCATGTTACCTCCAAATACATGACATGTACAATGAAAACAACAACCAACATCATGGGGATACCCTAAAATATGGAAGCCTAGGATGAGTGTCCAATGCATATGTGCTATTTTCCCTAATGTGCATTAAACAAATCACAATCCCTAGTCAAAACAAACCTAAAAGTCGGAGATCTACAATGAGTCTCCATGCATGTGTTTCTTTTCTCAATGGTTTTCTAAACAATTATTTATGACTCAATGTTGGTCGATCATCTTTGAGAAACAAAACAATATGATGAAAATTAGATTATAATTAAAATATTATAATTTTAAGAAATTCAAATCTCAAAAGCTTGTAAACACCCCAATCAAGTAATTATAGGCAAGGAAAATGTGAGGAAACAAAATCTCTTTCCAACGGATCGAATATGCAATTAACAAACACCAGTGTGCATTCAAAATAAGTGGCGCTCAATATGAAAAATTGTTTCACTAGTCTTCTTTTGTAACCAAGCACGCAATAAGGTGACACAATGAAGACGCTTATTTTCTATGATTTTCAACAAAAGCTAAAAGAATGCAACCTTTGTTCCAAACAAAATTATGAAACATGTTTCCTATAATCATTTTATAGAACATTCATTTAATATATTTTAATTACAGAATGTTTCAGGGAGCCTGTGCAATATAAACGATAAATAATTTTCGCTAGCAACATCTTCAATTTTGTAATAATAAATATAATAATTAATTAGTAAATGTCTACTTGTTACAAATTTCAAATTTATGAATTTTTGTTAAGAAAATGTATCATTTAGATATCTAACATTGCATGTCTTAAATCAATATATAATTTGCATATATGTCAAAATTGCACCGCTAAAAGCCGCACCAATGCTTGTTTTGCACATACCAAACACGAATTTAGAAGGATACCAAAATGCCAGATGAACACCACCGGAGCATAACTTTAATTTGATAGTCCCAAAAAACTAAGTTTCCCATATTTCGATAAGAAAACGACAGATAGGAAATGTATGTGAACATGTTGAAAATCATAACCACTTGGTTCTTTCTCATATAACTTTTCTTGATGAATGAAAACAATGTATTATTTTGTAGAAAAACTTGAGCTATGAAATGATCCATGATAGTTGTAGATTCTTGGGGCTTGGTTTTTAAGGCAAAGTCAAAAATTCACTCGAAAATAAACTATGATCATCAATAACCACTTGGTGAATGCTAATAGTCAACCAGTAAACCAACAACACTAGAATTTGAAACAAAACATGTCAAACTGAAAATTAAGTATGTTAACACTAGAGATAATTAAGCACTTGACTTTGGGTACTCGTACCCATTGGGTAGATATTAACATTAAAGGAAATCATAACACAAGTAGCAATACAAAAAGTATAAGTGATCTGAATGATGACATTATCAAAGATGCAAGTGAAGGATTGGGAAAATGTATGGTGATCCAGGGAATGATAGATCCCAAAGACAACAAGATGATGTTATTAGAGAGGGCCATATCATTATGGAGGGAGGGATTTAGTTTCTAAAAGAGTTTCAACTCAATCTACTCAGTTGGATGGGTTGTTTATCTCAGATATAGTTAGATTGGTTAAATTTAGCTTATCAGTTTCATGTTGGTAGGAGAGGGAGATGGAACTTGTTGTGAAGGGGATGTAGCAATGAAAAAGGATCAAGAGGAAGAATGGGGGTGAGAAGCTTAACAATACTCCACAAGGAAAATATGTGCCTTCATGTAAAGGCAAAGGGAATGCTAGGGGGGAAAGTTGATGCAAAGAAAGGCTGAATTATGCCTCCCTGAATGCACATCATGAGACTGTGTTTAAGCTCTTCCATTATGAAGCTGCAAGATGACTAGAGGAGTGTAAATACAATGAAGAAGCTAAACATATTGTGGGCTAATAAGAGGTCCAATAAGGCCCTTTCTGCCTCTTCCTCATTGAGACTAGAGACACAAGAGTTAAGAGTGTCTATGAGGTAGCAGTAGATGAGATGGATTGTCAAACATATGCTGGCACGGGTGTTGGTGGACTGTCACAATGAAAAAAATGATATGAGGGAGAAAATGAATGCCTTCTTCCAAATAAAATTTCAATGTTCAGGGGCAATTTGGGAGGGGTGGTTGAAGGTTCCCCAAGCTAGGTTAAGTGATTGCAATTGATTAAAGAAAGGAAGAGCTAAAACAATTGATAAGAAGAGATAAAACAAGAAGTAGGTCTTTATTTTTCAATTGATAAGTAAAAAGTTACATAAAACTTAAAATAAAGGAAGAGCTAAAACAAGAACTAGGTATTTGTTTTTCAATTGATATGTAAAAATTACATAAAAATTAGAAGAAAGAAAGAGCTAAAAGAAGAAGTAGGCCTTTACTTTTGAATTGATGAGTAAAAATTGCATAAACATTAGAGGAAAGAAAAAGCTAAAACAAGAAGCAGATTTTAATGCCCTGTTCATTAAAAAAGGTGCAGAAATATATAATTATAAATTATAATTAACGAGGTGTAAAAATAAACTTTGTTTTTTAATATATATTTTTAAATAATTAATTTAAAATTTTATTGCCCCATAGCAGTTCTATATTTCAATAAGAGGGATAAGAGGGATATGTTGTCATATAAAGTTACATTAAAAAAAAATATATATTTTACACTAACAAATAAAAAATACAATAACAAAAAAATAAATGTTGGCCTAAATAAAATCCTCTAGTTTAATTTTAAATTAATTTTATATAGAGACTTAAATTAATTTGAAGTTAAAGAAAAATTACTATTTAATATACTATAAATATATTATCTCTTCATTACTCCTAATATGGAGTTGACAAATGACATGTAAACATAATATTATTTATATTACATGATGTGTAACTAGCTATATGTTTAGTTGATATGTAATATTTTAAAATAAGAGAAAAATAAAATAATTTAAGTTAAAAAAATGCTTATATATATTGGGTAAAAGAGAGAATTCTTAATCCATTATTATGTGCTTTGTAATTCAAGACATAGGAAAAATTTGTAATTCCTTCAACATATAACATTTAAAAAAATTAATTAAAAAATTAATTATAGAGAGATAATCCTATAAATATATGTTTTCTACTTTTGAATATAAGAAATCATGTATTGACATTGTAATCGAAGGGTGTGAATCATAATAAAACATTTGAATGTCAACTATGTATATATTAAATAAAACAAGTTAGAATGAAAATTTCTTATAGTTAAAACATGTGGGTTTCTCAAAAATGACATAAATCCATCTTAACTCTTGATCTACCAAGAGCAGAGATGATCAAATTTGCAAACCTTTTCTCAAGTTTTAACCATTTTAAGAGATTTGATCCCTCTCCGTCCTTGGAAGATTCAAACTCAAGATGAATCTATACTGATTTTAAAAGATAAATTTGGTTATTGTTTTGAATTTCATTTTTTTTAAAGCTTATAAATTTATAAAATTTAAAATAGTTTGTTTTGTTATTTTTAAATTTTTTTGTGATAAATGTATATGAAGATTTATTGTGAAAACTTTATTCACAGAAAAAATAATATTTTACTAAAAATGTTAAACACAATGTACTAAATCAAGTTTTAACTTATTGTCTTTTCATTCATTATATCAATTAAATATAATTTTATTCTCATTTAAAAAATAAAAAAATAAAAGATAAAAATATAGTGAGTCAATAATATTAACTTATTTCCTTTTTATTATGGAGTATTTTTTTCCTCATCTAACAAATAAAACAATAAAAATAAAAATAATAAACTAATAATGGATTTACTGGATACATGATGCTTAGAATTTGACCTATCTTATTCCTATATCCATCTGATGGTGAAATGTGATACATTTACATATGGAATGTGCATTATATGCTTACATTCCTGGCCAAAAAGGTATGTTATCCCATATATCCTTGTACTGCTGAAGAAAGTAGAGTTCTGATTAAATTTGAATTTCCCTCACATCCTTGCAGGGTAAGGAAAGATCTTATCCTTTGTATTCTGGCAATTTGCGAGATAAAGTCATATCTTATCCTTGAGCAGAAAAGGAATCTCGTCCGAATTTGGATTTCCCTCACATCCTTGCAGGGTAAGGAAATATTTTATCCTTTGTATTCTGTGAGATAGAAAAGGTGTTGTCTTTAGCCTAAACAGAAAAATCCATCGAAAAAGTTTCCAAAAAATCTTTTTAAAAACAATTTTATAAGGAAATATTTTATCCTTGAACAGAAAAGGAATTTTAGCCTTTGCATTATTGGCCCAAGATGTTGAGCAGAAAAAGAACCTTAGCCTTTGCATTATTGGCCGGAGGTGACTAACCTTGCTGTGTCTCTGTCATTCTACATATACGAGAAACTGAAAGTAAGAAGACAATCCACAATAAATGGAGGATGTTAGGGCTTGTATCATGGTAAGGTATTAGGGGAAAGAAAAATGGCCTCTGCAACTCCCACATGCAAAACCACCTTTTGTGTGACCGGAGCAACAGGGTTCGTGGCCTCCTCGCTGGTCAAGCTCTTACTCCAACGGGGTCACACTGTCCACGCTACTGTGCGTGACCCAGGTAATTCCATTCTTCTCTTTTTATTTAAAAAGAAAATAGTATATTATAGTCTTATGGTGTAGTCTTTTACTGTTACAAAAATAAAATAAATAAATAAATATTGAAAATAATATATTATATGACATTATAAATGTGGTTTAAGTGGTTAAATTTAGTTTTGATCTTATTTTTTTTGGTCTAATCTTAGTACCAATAGAATAAATAAATATTATACAGTTTTATAAATGTGGTCCAATAATTAAGTGGCCAAATTTGGTGTTGGTATTACAGATCTTCTGGTCCAATTTTCGCACCACTAGAATAAATAAATATTATAAACAAGAATAAGAATTATTTGTGCTAAATGTGATCTGCTCATTCAACTTGTGCTGACGACCAAATGAATCCACATAAGTTTTTCTATATAATTTTTGCCGAAAATTCTTCAATAAAAAAAATAAGAATATTGTACAATAGCCAAAACTCGACATAAGTTTTCCTATGTAATTTTCGCAGAAGATTCTTCAATAAAAAAGAATAAGAATATTGTACGGTGACGACGCAGGGAACGTAGCGAAGGTGCGGCATCTCCTGGACATTCCGGGCGCTGGGGAGAGGCTCAAAATCTTCAGTGCGGATCTGGTGGAAGAAGGCAGTTTCGATGCTGCCATAGACCGTTGTGATGGCGTTTTCCATGTGGCCAGTCCCGTCAACTTCAACCCCAACGATCCCGAGGTAACTAACAAGTCGTCCCTTCAAATATTTCTCCCAAACGGTATTAAGGGTCATAATATTTAGAAACATAACACTGCTGCTTCGATCCGCAGCGTGACGTGATGAAGCCAGCAATCAACGGAACGCTGAATGTTCTGAGGGCTTGCTCAAAGGCCAAAACTGTAAAGCGCGATGTGCTCACATCGTCTGCGTGCACGGCTTCCATAAACGAGTCAGAGGAGCAGAATCAGTGCATTGACGAAACTTGCTGGACAGACGTGGATTTTCTCCGCCCTAAGAAGCCTCTTGCATGGGTAAATATCCGCGATGTGCTCACATCGTCTGCGTGCACGGCTTCCATAAACGAGTCAGAGGAGCAGAATCAGTGCATTGACGAAACTTGCTGGACAGACGTGGATTTTCTCCGCCCTAAGAAGCCTCTTGCATGGGTAAATATATAATTATTAGTATAGATTCATCTTAATTAGGGATTATATTATTCCGGAAAGATTGTGTGTTTAATGATGCAGGCATATCCGGTTTCGAAGACGCTTGCAGAGCGAGCAGCACTGCAATATGGAGAGGAGCAGGGGTTGGATGTGGTGACGATCAACCCTGTGCTGGTGGCTGGGTCTGCCATTAACCCCAACGTTCCACAGACGGTCGAGGTGGCCCTTTCCCTCCTCACCCGCACTCCCCGAGACATGGAGGCTTTCAAAGTTATTCAGATGGTCTGGGGCTTCGCTTCCTTGGTCCATGTGGACGACGTCTGCAGTGCCCAGATTTTCTTGATGGACAACCCCTCTGCAGTGGGCCGTTACATCTGCTGTTCCGTTAACTCCCCTATTCCACAGCTCGCGCAGTACTTGTCCACACGTTATCCGCAATATAATGTCCCCACGCAGTGAGTACCAGTCTCAAGTATCAGTCTCAAGTGATTCACCCTTTTCCCTTTGGATTTTGGATTTGGATTTTCTCAAGTATCAGTCTCAAGTGATTCACCTGATTCCATTATAACGAACAAGTTTTTCATACTAGTATCCTTATATTTAATGAATATTTGTGTGTATACATCCAGGTTCGAGGATGTGCCACCCATCCAAAAAGCAAACCTTTCGTCGAAGAAATTGGTGGATAGCGGTTTCTCTTTTAAATTTGGGATCGATGAAATCTTCGATGATTCTGTGGACTTTGGGATCGATGAAATCTTCGATGATTCTGTGGACTACGTGAAGACGAAGGTACAGCTTACTTAATTAATATAATCAAACAGAATGGGGTGTTTGCAAATTGGCCATAGGAATAACTAGCATTTGCACCAGACGATGCAAAGGAAACGCCGTAAGTATTTCCAATGACATTTGCATATTTGTTAGGATTTTACACAAGTTTGTGCCAAAGCAATTTCCAAGGCTTATGACAACCGTTTTGTATCTTACTAATACACTTGGATTTCAATTCATAAAAATCTAACTTCTTGATTTGAGATAATCATCAGAACTTAGTTGGTTTGCATGAAATCTAGTCTTCTACCAAATACAAATATTGGTAGATAAGAGGGCATATGACCTATCCTTGTTAATGGGAGGATACTCAAATATACAGCCATGTCCGTTGTGACCCTTATGGATCTTTCTTTTGTTTTCCTCTGTGTATATTGTCTTCAGCAAATACAGATATTGGTAGATAAGAGGGCATATGACCTATCCTTGTTAATGGTAGGATACTCAAATATACAGCCATGTCCGTTGTGACCCTTATGAATCTTTCTTTTGTTTTATTCTGTGTATATAGTCTTCAGAAAACACAGATATTGGTAGATAAGAGGGCATATGACCTATCCTTGTTAATGGGAGGATACTCAAATATTCAGCGATGTCCGTTGTGACCCTTATGGATCTTTCTTTTGTTTTCTTCTGTGTATATAATCGACACTCTCATGGAGCATGAGCATTTTGAATTGTATTGAGTAAACATTTTAAGGTGCACTTATTTCAAGACCTGGGAGATGATGGGGAGTTTTGAACTCGATATGGTCATCATTAGGCCCTCTCTACATGTTCTCCTCTGTGACAACTTTTTCAATCAATTGAAACCAAGCAAAATAGATTGCAAGCCAGAAGCATCTTTAATCCTATCTTGTAGTCTGAAATACGTTATAGAATGTGTTCCCCTTTGCCATTCATTTATCTCAATATTTAAATTACACATCATGATTTATCAAATTGAAAATCATGCTGAACAATGCAAGCTATAAAATTCATCCCATTCATATGTAGTACATAACAAAATCACCTTTGGAAGCAAGATAATTACAACTTGATGCCACATCATATTCTTCAAGACCTATTTTTCGTGTACAGGAAGTGGATCATTAATCCAGATAATTAAACCCTGCCTGAGGCACCTTACTAAACATATATCATATCTATAGTGGGCACACTGCGCCAACGTCCAACTTCTGACTATGGGACATCTTATTGTATCACATTCAAACATTACTTCTTTGTCTGGATTACAATAATATATACCCATGATATGTATCTCTATACTGCAGAATCCAGATAAAGGTGTCGATCAAGATATACCGTGGTGTTTGGAGCTTTGTGAGACTCTAGAACACTTGGGCCCTTGCTCTGTTTTGGTTGTTATCTCAGAAGTCATGTTTCCCACATATCGACAAATAGAAATTAGACAAAAGTTGATAACAAGCATTGAGGACCAGAGCATGCTCTTCATCTGAATTTATGGATAACTAGTACCTGTATTCTTTCAGATGTTGCCTTAGACCAATTTTTCGCTGGGTGCCCTCCTCTGCATCCTGGCGAGTTACTTGTGATTCAACTATCGCAGTGTCCAGTGAAGGCTACCTGATTAACCAAAGGTAAGACGAATATCAAAGTCATCCATATGAGAAGCAAATTTTAGGAAACAAAAAGGCCCTTCCGTAATCATTGAAGGACTACAAAATATCTACCATCAATGAAAGACAGGGCAAGTTTTTGCAATTCAACCAAATGCCCACAAATCTCAGTTTTAGGACCGTTATTCTCAAACGGAAGGTCCGTTTAGGGACCATGTAAAGAGAAGGCAGTTTAAAAGTTTACGAGAAAGCTATATTGGTATCTTTCATCTCCCTTGATGATCTTCGGGTCTTCTATGAATGAGTCTGATCTGTGAGATCCTCTGCCAGAAAGTGTGCTTGAGCCTTTACTGGAACTAATGCCATGATCTAATGTTTCTCTGCTAGTAGAGATGCCATTGTATAACCTTCTGAGTTTGCTGGTCTCTTTTAACCCTTTGGATGGAGGTTTCATGGAATTATTTTTGGGTTGCTGCTTCTTTAAAGACTTGATCTTTCTGGGGTTGCATTTGGTTCGAGTTCCACCACTTTCCTCTTGATTTGATCTCTCACATAAATATGACTTTGAGCTTCTGTAGACAGCAACAAAATCTTCAAAACTCCATAACTATTAATAATAGTTTAGAGAGGCCTTTGTAGCCTTCTCATTGCTTCGTTTAAGCCATTTGATAGTAGCTTCATTTGTGCTTCTGCAAATCACCTAAATTTAATGACTCGCTCAATGTTTATTAATTTTCCTGGAAAGGCATTTGGAACCTAAACAAAGTAATATATGTGATTTTGGAAGCTTTATGGTTGGCAAACCAAATTGGCCAATTGGACTTCCTACTTCTACTAATTTTTTCAGCTAGAATACATGCCCGATAATCCACGCTTTGTTTATCCCTCAGCATCTGCAACTACTGTTGGTTATAGAACGATGGTCTGAGTATTATGAAATATATGAGAAAATAAATTGCACTGAATAATGAATTTGGTTTTACAGGGCGATTAAATACTCATTCTATCCATAATAAAATGGGCCTCAGTTAAAATCTTAGCAAATGACTCATACAGAGGACTCTGAGTCCTCATCACAGCCCACCTCTCCATGAAATCCATGGACCATTCACAGTTTCGCATAAGAAAAACCCCTGCATTGATTCCCAACTAACTCCTTTTCTTATAAACATTTTGCTCCCATCCATGGACTATTAAATTGTAGTCCTTGTACTTGTCCAATGGGTGCTCAAATTCCATGTCCATGATCACAACATCTGAGTCCATCCGCCATATCCACTCAGCTTCAGGGTGAGCCACCATGGCTGCCCTAATCAAAGGAATTTTGGCCCAGAACGTGAACATTTTCTGATTAAGGAGGATTTGGGTTTACAGGGCGATTAAATACTCATTCTATCCATGATAAACTGGGCCTCTCTCTAGTATCTTTATGGAGTTATTTATGCTAAATAGTAGCTAAAATCTAATCTAAAATGAACAGATTCCATCATTTACTACTACAGAGAGAAATTTTATGAATCGAAATGAATTGGACTATAAATCTATTAATCGAATTGAATTGGACTAACAGCTACAGATTGATGCTGAGGCCTCCGAAATCCGTAAATCCTGACCACCTGATCATCTGCAAAATCCAGAGATCTCTCCATACCATTCCAACAATCTTATGCCTTGTATATGGGGTTATGGTTCCCACTGCAGGGTTGACACCCAGTGAAGTGAGTCACAAATGGCCTCCTCTCTAAAAGCCCAGCCCAAATTTCCTTCAAATAATTCTCTTGCTTCTTTGCATACAGTCTGGCACTTTTCTCAGCATATCTACGCCTCAGCTCTGCATGTTTGGCATCCATGGCATCATATATCTTACATTCTCAAAATTCCCAACAATGTCCAACCAATAAAACTGAAAAAAATAGTCATTCTCAATATAAATCATGCTAGTCTATTTCTTCTTCTCTTTGATCATAAGATAAATGCTGGTCATCTCTTCTTCTCTTTGATCATAAGATAAATACGTGCAAACTAGTCATCAGATTTATTTAGAGCTCTGTCAGGTAGCACATTAGTTAAAATCTTAGCAAAGGACTCATACAGAGGACTCTGAGGTCCCATCACAGCCCACCTCTCCATGAAATCCATGGACCATTCACAGTTTCGCATAATAAAAACCCCTGCATTGATATCCAACCAACTCCTTTTCTTATAAACATTTTGCTCCCATCCATGGACTATTAAATTGTAGTCCTTGTACTTGTCCAATGGGTGCTCAAATTCCATGTCTGTGATCACAGCATGCTAAAAAGTAGCTAAAATCTAATCTAAAATGAATAGATGCCATAGTTTACTACTACAGAGAGGAATTTTATGAATCGAAATGAATTGGACTATAAATCTATTAATCGAATTGAATCGGACTAACAGCTACAAATTGATGTTGAGGCCTCCGAAATCCATAAATCCTGAGCACCTTATCAACTGCAAAATCTAGAGACCTCTCCATACCATTCCAACAATCTTCTGCCTTGTATATGGGGTTATGGTTCCCACTATAGGGCTGACACCTAGTGAAGTGAGTCACAAATGGCCTCCTCTCTAAAAGCCCAGCCCAAATTTCCTTCAAATAACGCACTCGCTTCTCTGCATACAGTCTGGCACTTTTCTCAGCGTATCTACGCCTCAGCTCTAGATGTTTGGCATCCATGGCATCATATATCTTACATTCTCCAAATTCCCAACAATGTCCAACCAATAAAACTGGAAAAAATAGTCATTCTCAATATAAATCATGCTGGTCCATTTCTTCTTCTCTTTGATCATAAGATAAATAAGTGCAGACCTGTCATCAGATTTAGTTAGAGCTCTGTCAGGCAACACATCAGTTAAAATCTTAGCAAAGGACTCATACAGAGGACTCTGAGGCCCCATCACAGCCCACCTCTCCATGAAATCCATGGACCATTCACAGTTTCGCATAAGAAAAACCCCTGCATTGATATCCAACCAGCTCCTTTTCTTATAAACATTTTGCTCCCATCCATGGACTATTAAATTGTAGTCCTTGTACTTGTCCAATGGGTGCTCAAATTCCATGTCTGTGATCACAACATCGGAGTCCATCCACCATATCCACTCAGCTTCAGGGTGAGCCACCATGGCTGCCCTAATCAAAGGAATTTTGGCCCAGAACGTGAACATTTTCTGATTAACGAGGATTTGGTTTTACAGGGCGATTAAATACTCATTCTATCCATAATAAAATGGGCCTCTCTCTAGTATCTTTATGGAGTTCTTTATGCTAAAAAGTAGCTAAAATCTAATCTAAAATGCATCCTGGAGAGTTACTTGTGATTCAACTGTCGCAGTGTCTAGTGAAGGCTACCTGATTAACCAAAGGTAAAACGATTATCAAAGTCATCCATATGAGAAGCAAATTTTAGGAAACAAAAAGGCCCTTCCGTAATCATTGAAGGACTACAAAATATCTACCATCAATGAAAAACAGGGCAAGTTTTTGCAATTCAACCAAATGCCCACAAATCTCAGTTTCAGGACCGTTATTCTCAAACGGAAGGTCCTTTTAGGGACCATGTAAAGAGAAGGCAGTGTAAAAGTTTACGAGAAAGCTATATTGGTATCTTTCATCTCCCTTGATGATCTTCGGGTCTTCTCTGAATGAGTCTGATCTGTGAGATCCTCTGCCAGAAAGTGTGCTTGAGCCTTTACTGGAACTAATGCCATGATCTGATGTTTCTCTGCTAGTAGAGATGCCATTGTATAACCTTCTGAGTTTGCTGGTCTCTTTTAACCCTTTGGATGGAGGTTTCATGGAATTATTTTTGGGTTGTTGCTTCTTTAAAGACTTGATCTTTTTGGGGTTGCATTTGGTTCGAGTTCCACCACTTTCCTCTTGATTTGATCTCTCACATAACTATGACTTTGAGCTTCTGTAGACAGCAACAAAATCTTCAAAACTCCATAACTATTGATAATAGTTTAGAGAGGCCTTTGTAGCCTTCTCATTGCTTCGTTTAAGCCATTTGATAGTAGCTTCATTTGTGCTTCTACAAATCACCTAAATTTAATGACTCGCTCAATGTTTATTAATTTTCCTGGAAAGGTATTTGGAACCTAAACAAAGTAATACATGTGATTTTGGAAGCTTTATGGTTGGCAAACCAAATTGGCCAATTGGACTTCCTACTTCTATTAATTTTTTCAGCTAGAATACATGCCCGATAATCCACGCTTTGTTTATCCCTCAGCATCTGCAACTACTATTGGTTACAGAACGACGGTCTGAGTATTATGAAATATATGAGAAAATAAATTGCACTGAATAATGAATTTGGTTTTACAGGGTGATTAAATACTCATTCTATCCATAACAAAATGGGCCTCAGTTAAAATCTTAGCAAATGACTCATACAGAGGACTCTGAGTCCCCATCACAGCCCACCTCTCCATGAAATCCATGGACCATTCACAGTTTCGCACAAGAAAAACCCCTGCATTGATTCCCAACTAACTCCTTTTCTTATAAACATTTTGCTCCCATCCATGGACTATTAAATTGTAATCCTTGTACTTGTCCAATGGGTGCTCAAATTCCATGTCCATGATCACAACATCTGAGTCCATCCGCCATATCCACTCAGCTTCAGGGTGAGCCACCATGGCTTCCCTAATCAAAGGAATTTTGGCCCAGAACGTGAACATTTTCTGATTAAGGAGGATTTGGTTTTACAGGGCGATTAAATACTCATTCTATCCATGATAAACTGGGCCTCTCTCTAGTATCTTTATGGAGTTATTTATGCTAAATAGTAGCTAAAATCTAATCTAAAATGAATAGATGCCATCATTTACTACTACAGAGAGAAATTTTATGAATCGAAATGGATTGGACTATAAATCTATTAATCGAATTGAATTGGACTAACAGCTACAGATTGATGCCGAGGCCTCCGAAATACATAAATCCTGACCACCTGATCATCTGCAAAATCCAGAGATCTCTCCACACCATTCCAACAATCTTATGCCTTGTATATGGGGTTATGGTTCCCACTGCAGGGTTGACACCCAGTGAAGTGAGTCACAAATGGCCTCCTCTCTAAAAGCCCAGCCCAAATTTCCTTCAAATAATGCTCTTGCTTCTCTGCATACAGTCTGGCACTTTTCTCAGCATATTTGCGCCTCAGCTCTGTATGTTTGGCATCCATGGCATCATATATCTTACATTCTCAAAAATCCCAACAATGTCCAACCAATAAAACTGAAAAAAATAGTCATTCTCAATATAAATCATGTTGGTCCATTTCTTCTTCTCTTTGATCATAAGATAAATGCTGGTCATTTCTTCTTCTCTTTGATCATAAGATAAATGCTGGTCATTTCTTCTTCTCTTTGATCATAAGATAAATAAGTGCAGACTAGTCATCAGATTTAGTTAGAGCTCCGTCAGGCAGCACATCAGTTAAAATCTTAGTAAAGGACTCATGGCCTCCTCTCTAAAAGCCCAGCCCAAATTTCCTTCAAATAACGGACTCACTTCTCTGCATACTGTCTGGCATTTTTCTCAGCATATCTACACCTCAGCTCTAGATGTTTGGCATCCATGGCATCATATATCTTACATTCTCAAAATTCCCAACAATGTCCAACCAATAAAACTAAAAAAAATAGTCATTATCAATATAAATCATGCTGGTCCATTTCTTCTTCTCTTTGATCATAAGATAAATGCTGGTCCATTTCTTCTTCTCTTTGATCATAAGATAAATAAGTGCAGACCTGTCATCAGATTTAGTTAGAGCTCTGTCAGGCAGCACATCAGTTAAAATCTTAGCAAAGGACTCATACAGAGGACTCTGAGGCCCCATCACAACCCACCTCTCCATGAAATCCATGGACCATTCACAGTTTCGCATAAGAAAAACCCCCGCATTGATATCCAACCAGCTCCTTTTCTTATAAACATTTTGTTCCCATCCATGGACTATTAAATTGTAGTCCTTGTACTTGTCCAATGGGTGGTCAAATTCCATGTCTGTGATCACAGCATTGGAGTCCATCCACCATATCCACTCAGCTTCAGGGTGAGCCACCATGGCTGCCCTAATCAAAGGAATTTTGGCCCAGAACATGAACATTTTCTGATTAATGAGGATTTGGTTTTGCAGGGCGATTAAATACTCATTCTATCCATAATAAAATGGGCCTCTCTCTAGTAACTTTATGGAGTTATTTATGCTAAAAAGTAGCTAAAATCTAATCTAAAATGAATAGATGCCATAGTTTACTACTACAGAGAGGAATTTTATGAATCGAAATGAATTGGACTATAAATCTATTAATCGAATTGAATCGGACTAACAGCTACAGATTGATGTTGAGGCCTCCGAAATCCATAAATCCTGAGCACCTTATCAACTGCAAAATCTAGAGATCTCTCCATACCATTCCAACAATCTTCTGCCTTGTATATGGGGTTATGGTTCCCACTGTAGGGCTGACACCCAGTGAAGTGAGTCACAAATGGCCTCCTCTCTAAAAGCCCAGCCCACATTTCCTTCAAATAACGCACTCGCTTCTCTGCATACAGTCTGGCACTTTTCTCAGCATATCTACGCCTGAGCTCTAGATGTTTGGCATCCATGGCATCATATATCTTACATTCTCGAAATTCCCAACAATGTCCAACCAATAAAACTGAAAAAAATAGTCATTCTCAATATAAATCATGCTGGTCCATTTCTTCTTCTCTTTGATCATAAGATAAATGCTGGTCCATTTCTTCTTCTCTTTGATCATAAGATAAACGCTGGTCCATTTCTTCTTCTCTTTGATCATAAGATAAACGCTGGTCCATTTCTTTTTCTCTTTGATCATAAGATAAATAAGTGCAGACCTGTCATCAGATTTAGTTAAAGCCCTGTCAGGCAGCACATCAGTTAAAATCTTAGCAAAGGACTCATACAGAGGACAATGAGGAACCATCACAGCCCACCTCTCCATGAAATCCATGGACCATTCACAGTTTCGCATAAGAAAAACCCTTGCATTGATATCCAACCAGCTCCTTTTCTTATAAACATTTTGCTCCCATCCATGGACTATTAAATTGTAGTCCTTGTACTTGTCCAATGGGTGCTCAAATTCCATGTCTGTGATCACAGCATCGGAGTCCATCCACCATATCCACTCAACTTCAGGGTGAGCCACCATGGCTGCCCTAATCAAAGGAATTTTGGCCCAGAACGTGAACATTTTCTGATTAATGAGGATTTGGTTTTGCAGGGCGATTAAATACTCATTCTATCCATAATAAAATGGGCCTCTCTCTAGTATCTTTATGGAGTTATTTATGCTAAAAAGTAGCTAAAATCTAATCTAAAATGAATAGATGCCATAGTTTACTACTACAGAGAGGAATTTTATGAATCGAAATGAATTGGACTATAGGTCTATTAATCGAATTGAATCGGACTAACAGCTACAGATTGATGTTAAGGCCTCCGAAATCCATAAATGCTGAGCACCTTATCAACTGCAAACCCTTACCATTCCAACAATATTCTGCCTTGCATATGGGGTTATGGTTCCCACTGTAGGGCTGACACCCAATGAAGTGAGTCAGAAATGGCCTCCTCTCTAAAAGCCCAGCCCAAATTTCCTTCAAATAATGCTCTCGCTTCTCTGCATACATATTACAGTCTAGCACTTTTCTCAGCATATCTGCGCCTCCGCTCTGGATGTTTGGCATGCATGGCATCATATATCTTACTTACATTCTCAAAATTCCCAACGATGTCCAACCAATAATACTGAAAAAAATAGCCAGTCTCAATATAAATCATGCTGGTCCATTTCTTTTTCTCTTTGATCATAAGATAAATAAGTGCAGAGTAGCCATCAGATTCAGTTAGAGCTCTGTCAGGCAGCACATTAGTTAAAATCTTAGCAAAGGACTCATATAGAGGACTCTGAGGGCCCATCACAACCCACCTCTCCATGAAATCCATGGACCATTCACAGTTTCGCTTAAGAAAAACCCCTGCATTGATTCCCAACTAGCTCCTCTTCTTATAAACATTTTTCTCCCATCCATGGACTATTAAATTGTAGTCCTTGTACTTGTCCAATGGGTGCTCAAATTCCATGTCTGTGCTCACAGCATCTGAGTCCATCCACCATATCCACTCAGCTTCAGGGTGAGCCACCATGGCTGCCCTAATCAAAGGAATTTTGGCCCAGAAAGTGAACATTTTCTGATTAAGGAGGATTGTGTTGTAAAACATGTCCAAGCCATGGATTCTGCAGTAATCCTGCTTTTTCTTGAATCACCTCAGAAGCAGATGATCCCCAATTGGGTTCTTGCAGGGATAAGGCTGTGAGCCTGTCAATACCAAGATACGAGGCCTCCCTCCTTCTGTATAGTTCTTTATATGAGGACGGGCCTACAACCATTTTTGTCTCTTGAGGTCCCAGTTTTTTACTGTGCTCCCCACAGTGTAACTAAAGTCAGAATCAACATAGAAATTATCAGAACTTTCCTCTCACTCATCCATTGACCGATACAAGGATTCCTGTTCATTCTCATTTATTTCATGTTCATTGCTCTGAAACACCGCGCAAAAACTACTCCGGTGGCTCAGCAAAATAAGAGAACCTAGGTCGCACTGTTGAAGGGAGGAGCGAAACAGAGGGAACTTGACCGATACCAGGATTCCCTCTCTCTAGCATCTTTATGGAGTTATTTATGCTAAAAAGTAGCTAAAATCTAATCTAAAATGAATAGATGCCATAGTTTACTACTACAGAGAGGAATTTTATGAATCGAAATGAATTGGACTATAGGTCTATTAATCGAATTGAATCAGACTAACAGCTACAGATTGATGTTAAGGCCTCCGAAATCCATAAATGCTGAGCACCTTATCAACTGCAAACCCTTACCATTCCAACAATATTCTGCCTTGCATATGGGGTTATGGTTCCCACTGTAGGGCTGACACCCAGTGAAGTGAGTCAGAAATGGCCTCCTCTCTAAAAGCCCAGCCCAAATTTCCTTCAAATAATGCTCTCGCTTCTCTGCATACATATTACAGTCTGGCACTTTTCTCAGCATATCTGCGCCTCCGCTCTGGATGTTTGGCATGCATGGCATCATATATCTTACTTACATTCTCAAAATTCCCAACAATGTCCAACCAATAATACTGAAAAAAATAGCTAGTCTCAATATAAATCATGCTGGTCCATTTCTTTTTCTCTTTGATCATAAGATAAGTAAGTGCAGAGTAGCCATCAGATTCAGTTAGAGCTCTGTCAGGCAGCACATTAGTTAAAATCTTAGCAAAGGACTCATACAGAGGACTCTGAGGGCCCATCACAGCCCACCTCTCCATGAAATCCATGGACCATTCACAGTTTCGCTTAAGAAAAACCCCTGCATTGATTCCCAACTAGCTCCTCTTCTTATAAACATTTTTCTCCCATCCATGGACTATTAAATTGTAGTCCTTGTACTTGTCCAATGGGTGCACAAATTCCATGTCTGTGCTCACAGCATCTGAGTCCATCCACCATATCCACTCAGCTTCAGGGTGAGCCACCATGGCTGCCCTAATCAAAGGAATTTTGGCCCAGAAAGTGAACATTTTCTGATTAAGGAGGATTGTGTTGTAAAACATGTCCAAGCCATGGATTCTGCAGTAATCCTGCTTTTTCTTGAATCACCTCAGAAGCAGATGATCCCCAATTGGGTTCTTGCAGGGATAAGGTTGTGAGCCTGTCAATACCAAGATACTAGGCCTCCCTCCTTCTGTATAGTTCTTTATATGAGGACGGGCCTGCAACCATTTTTGTCTCTTGAGGTCCCAGTTTTTTACTGTGCTCCCCACAGTGTAACTAAAATCAGAATCAACATAGAAATTATCAGAACTTTCCTCCCACTCATCCATTGACCGATACAAGGATTCCTGTTCATTCTCATTTATTTCATGTTCATTGCTCTAAAACACCGCGCAAAAACTACTCCGGTGGCTCAGCAAAATAAGAGAACCTAGGTTGCACTGTTGAAGGGAGGAGCGAAACAAAGGGAACTTGATCGATACCAGGATTCCTGTTCATTCTCATTTATTTCATGTTCCTTGCTCTAAAACACCGTGCAAAAACTACTCCGGTGGCTCAGCAAAATAAGAGAACCTAGGTCGCACTGTTGAAGGGAGGAGCGAAACAGAGGGCAACTACGGTTCAACCCCCAGCCCCTCCGCTTCGCTAACCCTTGGAATAGCCAGCGACATATATTAAGTTTCGAGGGTTCGCTGCAACTGTTATTTTTTTAGTTATAACTCTATTTTTGATCGACGGTCTCAAATAGTTTAATCGTCTAACATCAGATCGGATGGATGATAGCAAGACAGGTAAGACAAGAGGGCAATTGATTTCAGAGGGAACGCCTTACGGCGTAATTATGAGTATCTTTGGTGCCATAGATTGAAATCACAGAGAGGAAGCTCTTACTATTGTGAAGTCTTTGACCGTAGTTTGTTAAACTATGGTTTAATAGTTGAAGTGTCTCGGTTTAAATTTTCTAAAGAAATTGGATAATGAATTTAACCATGTTAAAAAATGGTGGTGTTTCATATATATATGTGCGTTTAGTTTTTTTAACTGTAATTTAATATTGAATTGCGCTTAAGTAATTTATATTAAATTTGAAAACGATTAGTTACTCACCGTAAGAATTTGGAATTTGGTGACGCTCATTAAAAGCCGAGAGTGAATAATGATTGTGAAGAGAGGTGCTAGATAACTTATTGTGAGAACGATAGGGGCCATTTTACATTTAAAATATAGTGAAATAATAATTTAAAGTAATAAATTAAAAATAGTAATAATAAAAAAATTAATTTCGGTTATAATTAAAATATTTTAATTTTATACAGAGATACAAAGTAATTTGAAGTAAAAAAAAATATTTTTTAATAGGAAAAAGAAATGTAATTTTTTCACTACTTAATATGGAGATGAGTAAAAATAATAATTTATTTTTTACTATGAAGAAGAAACGTAATTTCTTGACAACTTAACATGGAGATAATAAGAAATAGTATTATGATATTATATGATGTGTAATTCATCCTACCCTCAGTGATATTTAAAATAAAGATATATTAATAACAAAAATATATTTCAATGTCCATATTAAATAACATAATTTTATATATACTTTATTAAAAAATAAAGTAATTAAAATTAAAAATTTCCTTATATTTTCTTAATGCTTAATTAATTTTATTTCTAATATGGAGTTGATATATAAAGTTTAAAAAAATATCAATAACAAATAAAAGTTTAACATAGGTTATAAATAAAATATTTCAATATACATGTTGAAGATTTTTTGTAACATATATGAATTTCAAGAATGTTCTAAACATATGTATATCAAAAGATCAAAATTCAGCAGTAAGATACGAAACCCCATTGTAGTACTGCTACAGTATAACCCAATTATTCACATTTAGAAGAAATTATGCGCAAGATCAGGCGACCAGACTAACTTCATATAAATATAATTAATTCGGTTCGGTGAATGGAAATACAATAACGAGTACTGAGATAAACCTCAAACTAGTACGCCCTTAGGGTTTAAATTCATTTTTACATACAGAACCCTAACGTGATTAACCACACAAAAGTCCGTTAAAAGTTCTTTATAGTTATAGTGCATCGGAAACGGACCAGTACATTCAACCAAAAACGCAGATTGTCATGAGAGACCATGACAAGACATGCAACTCCTTCATTCACGAATAAAAAGAAAACTGAATTTTTTAAGTCTTATGATAGAGTCTAGCTCCAACTTGAAATGCCGAGGTCACAATGTAAGAGTTTGGTTACTTAAAAGCAACTGCTAGAGTATTGCATACCTGCAAGCCAACAACAGGTAAGATTAGGCTGGCCTGTAGGGTTAAAACCGGCGGATCATCTCTAATAACCTAGATAACAAAAGATATAGAAATAGGTTTACCTGAGATAGAAGCACGCTTTCGATAAAGTCGCCCACCTGCAAAGGAAATGAGAGCTCTGTGTTAGCAACCAGAAGGCCAATCCAGGAGGAGCGTAAACCTTAGAATGGGTATGAAACAAGGGAAACCAATCAAATATTCATCGGATGTTAACAACTTACCAAAGGTAGATGAGATGGGGGTCTGTCCACTTCGTCCATCCTTGGAATCGTTCCAGTGATCTCTGTACATCGGCAAAAACCAAACCCTCATTTCTTTCCTATTTATAATCAATTATTCCCAAGCAGTGAACCTTGAGGAAACAAGACTTTCGAGATAGTATAGAAAGAGTTACCTTGCTGGGTATGACGGACAAACCCCCCTGCCCTTAATCCTAGCAGAGCGCCATTAGCAGAGCTTCGCCAAAAGCCACAACCGAAAACCTTGCAGAGCAGCGCGAAGCCAGAGTAAGCCTAAAACAATGACGATAGCCAACGCTGGTGCCAACAAGTGGTTAGGGTAATTCGCAAACCCATCCCAGTCGTTGGATCGAGGACTCTAGAACGAAGGTGGAGATCACAACGGATGGCGAGCGCACAACTCGGTCCAGGCCCTCGACATGTACAAGAACCGCGTGGCTGCACAGACATGGCCAACACAGCATGACCCTGTGTAAATCCATGTGCACGTAGATCTGCCGTGGTGGTAACCTTTAATTACATTCAATGATAAGTACTAGCAATTGTCCCAAAAGGTACAAAGAGAGGTCGATAGGATTATTAAAAGCAAGAAACCTCTACAGATAGTCAAGCATATACAAAGCTCGCAGTGACCAAGGCAATAACTACCATGAGCATCCCGTACCAGCAGATTTCATACTAAAACAACAAAACCAAAACCAAACCATTCATATCAATATATTAAGTTTAAAACGTGTTCATACTAAAAGCTCAATAGCTTATTGGCAACACACTTTATTTTTTTAAATAAAAAATAAAGTACACTGTTTTACATGATAAATGAAAAGCGGAGAAATTTGTGATTTGCAAATATTAAAACAAACCACTTACATTGCTGGTTGACACTATGACTAAAACATTAAGTAATTGTAATATGCTTTTCCGCATTGTAATTTAATGTTTTAAAAAAACCACCATCTATTTCTATCTTCAACTTGTAAACTCATTAATTATTTCTAAAATTGTTGTCCACTTATACCATATATAAAACCACCTTAATTAATAATGATAACCCCTCAAGTGAAGGTCAGATCAACAATGGTTAATTTCAAATAAGAAAAAACATTATTTACTTAAACCATGAGTGTTGAAAAAGCATTATTTAAATAGATTATATAAACATTAACCATTCCGCAATATCAACATTATTTACTTGGATTATGTCAACATTTACCATTGCGTGTATTTCGAATTAAAAGACATTATTTTTTATTTATTTTATAGGTAAACATAGAAATAGAAATCCAGAAGGTAACCATAACCAGATGGAAAAAAGGTAGGCCCCGTAATTGTATAGTGCGATTAGAAAGTCAAATTATAATATTCTTAAACCAATACTTATTGTATTCATATGTGATGTTTAATAAAATACAATTAATTTTGTGATCTATAACTGATCCCACAACAAAATAAATTGTGAATAAGAATTTCAATCAAGGGAACGATCATGGATGATTTTATTATTAACAGTGCAGGAAACCATAACTTTATGAATTGGATAAAACAGTATACAATGTCAATTATATCCTTTTAATGATCTCTTTTTCACAATCATCAACAAATTACCCTCAAAAAGTCCAGAAAATGATTTACCTGTTGAAACCCCACAACTGAGAATACAGACTTTGTTAAGAGGAGCCTCTGGATTAATTTGGGCAACACAACCGACATGCACAACTGTATACTGGCTGAAAGTGGATGTGCCAAGGAAGTGGTAAATGGGTTTCCCATTGATTGAAAACCTCGACTTCCCGTCATTTATCATAACCCCCCTGTCAGTGTTAATTCTTAGAAGATCACACATGTTGCTTTCGCCTGACTTGCAGTGTCTGCATTCTCCACATTCTCCAGTGAATTCTTAGAAGATCACACATGTTGCTTTTGTCTGACTTGCAGTGTCTGCATTCTCCACATTCTCCAGTAAATAAGGGAAGCACACTGTCACCCTCCTTGAGGTCAGTCACCCCTTCTCCAACACTCTCAACAACTCTGTGTCAAGCAACAGACCTATAGTTAGTGACCAATGAATCACAAGAAAATTACTGTCCCTTTTCCCTTTTGAAATTCTACATGATGCCTGCTAGTATGACTAATTAATTTCTTTGAAATCCTACATGCCTGCTAGTATGACTAATTAATTTCTTTGAAATCCTGAATGCCTGCTAGTATGACTAATTAACTTTTTTGAAATCCCACACGCCTACTAATATGACTAACTAATTTTTTTGAATACATAGAACTCATGGGAAAGAGCAGAGTGCATACCCAACTGCTTCATGTCCCAAAATGCGGGGAAAGAGAGGAGTTTGGCCCTGCAACCAAAGCAGTATCAGTATCAGTCATTCCATTTCACTGTTAAAAGCAATATTTGTATGTGTTATACAGTACAGTGCAGTTGGAGATGTGTAATTAATATCCTTCCTTCAAATTTTCTTGATGTTTAATGATAATTATTCATAGCATATGTTTGCTTCCCAGAAACTTGATGTTTAATGATAATTATTCATAGCATACCTTTGCTTCCCAGAAATAAAGGTTTGTATGACACAAGGCAGTATAATGCACTTTGATTCTCGCTTCCATTGCCTGTGGAGGAGCCACTTCCACTTCTTCAATCTTAAGAGGCTCCCTTGCACCCCATGCAACAGCAGCTGCGACAAAAGTACAAATCAAAATATATCAGATTTCAAGAAGCATAAATTTCACACATACACTTTGCATAAATCCAGCTTAGCCCTGAAAATCAATTTTTCCATGAAATGATATACATGAAATAAAAAGAATGTGGCCATGACTCCTTGCACTGAACTGAAGTAGTTACCTTTGCATTTGATAACCTGGCCTGCAGTACAGCTCGCCATTTTCCTTTCTACCCAAACAAACAAACTTACTTTTGCCTTTCACGTTGGTGTTGCAGGAGGCAGAGATGGATCCTTAATTTATATTCTACTTCCTTTGAAATTGCCTTGAGTGAATGATGTTGAATTGCTTGTTGATGTAGAATCATTTTTGATATCTTGACACAGGGTTTGATATCTTGAAAATCTTCTCCACAAAGTTTGGGATTGCCTATAAATGCCTCTCTGAATTTACTCAAGCTACTGGGGACTGTTCTAGACAGTTGATTGTTTGATAGATTTAGGAAAATAAATGTAAGGTTGGCTAAAGATGCAGGGACTTTCCCCTTGAGTTGATTGCTAGATAGATCAAGGTATCTGAGGTTTTGGAGATCACCCATTTGCATAGGTATTTCACCAGAAATATCATTTCCTTTCAAGTTAAGCTCTGTAAGCTGTTTCAGAGACCCAATACTCGACGAAATGTTACCAGAAAGTAAATTTACTTGCAAACCCAATACATCAAGATTATGTAACCCATAAAGCGCATCTGGTATACTTCCTGAAAATTTATTATTGCTAGCATTGAAAACAGATAAAAGCCCTACCTTGGCAATCTCAGATGGAAGCTTGCCTGAAAATCTATTACAGTCAATTTGTAGGTTAGATAAGTTTCTAGCATTGCCGATATCTTTAGAAATGCTTCCTTCAAAGCTGTTAGAACTGAGATGTGGCAGCGAAACTCTTGGCAATCCCCATTCCAAAATAAAAAATATTAGTTTTTTACCTCAATCATTTCTATTCCAAAATATTTCAAAATTCAAAATAAACCCTGCAAATAAAAATGCAAACAAATTAGCCTACCTAGAAGTATGTTCTCTTTTGCATTGCATTTATGCTAAAAGGAAATGAAATGCAAAAAAACAAGGTGATATTGCATATGAAAATAAATGGATAAAAAACAGGGTGACTAGAGAACTTAACTAGTGAAACAGTTGAAAATGGTTCTATCGAAGCCGCGCCTCTGCTCCAGCTCGCCATTTTCTTTTACTTGCATCATAATGTGTGCTCAAGTTGGAGATTGAATTATCAGCGCCATGTTTCAAGCCTTTTGATCTTCGTTGGACAGACACAAATCGGAGGTATGCTCTAATCCATAAGGATGGTTGATTGGATTGTCATCGATCCGTGTCGCATATGAATGAAAATGATGAGGCTTCATTGGGTCGAAAAAGATTTGATCTTGAATGCGAGATGCCAGCGAAATGATCGGTCAGAGGTGCGTGCAGATCAATGTATACCCATTGCCAGAAGAATTTTGTCATCTGTGTTCCTTGAAATGAATTATTGTTCAAACATGAAATTGGTATCTGAAATCCATAAAGAGTTTAATGACTGTTGTTTTGAATACTTGACAAACCTCCAAGAAATGGATTTGTTCTCTAATTTGGGAACTTGACGAATCTTCAATTTGAATAACTTTATGAATCTTCAAACACATGACTTCTCCTCCAGTTTGAAGATGCTTCCAAATGCTTTCACAATGAAATTTAATTTAATATATGGCAAGTCTATGTATAATGAAATTTCATAATTTTCATGATTCCATATTTTTGAAAATGAAATTTAATTTGATATAGAACGAATCTATCCATAATGGAATTTGGATGTGGACAAATATCTAACTGGTTTGGATGAAATGGTAAAATATTTTGAAGAAAAAGAGTTGTTTTATTAACACAATTCAAGATCTATGCACAGTAGTTGTACTCCACTTTGCAGATGATTCAAATTTTTTGATAATGGTATCTAACTTGATACAGTATAATGGAATTTAATGTGCCACTTTGCATATGCATCCACATATTTTTTGAAGATGGAATTTAATTTGATATGGGGCACGTCTATGTGCAATGGAATTCAATGCAATTTTTTACAAATTGACCATGGAGTTGCATAAAGAGAAGGATAGAAAATAGGGGCAAGTGGGTGGAAACCCTACTCACTGTTTGGATGTTTGGAGTCGTAGGAAAATACAAAGAGGGACATATGGATGAAAATCTCTACTATTGCTGCTAAATCTTTGAGACATGATTTCTTATAGTGATCCAGGGATGCGCTAGGTTGGATTGTGTTGAACCCTTCAGGTGGTTGAAGGGATAACCTTTAAGATGGAATGTGCTGAACACTTGAGGCAGTTGGAGAAATTTGAAGGCTCTGGCTGCTACAAACTGGAGATGGTTGAAGGGATAACCTTTAAAATGGAATGTGCTAAACACTTGAGGCAGTTGGAGAAAGTTGAAGGCTCTGGCTGCCCCAAACTGGAGAAGCAGTAATGTATTGGGAGAGCATACGAGTCATATGTGGTATAAAATGAATTGCATCCTACAATACTGTAGTGTCCATTACTATGTATTTCATTTTGCCAACACTAATTGTTCAGCACAATCTCTCCATGTGAAAACGAAGTACTATTTAATTTAAATTTTATTTATTCACCCATGTTGATGATGATCTTTTCATTATACTCCTAGTGTTTTATGATGGTTGATTTTGAGAGAATGTCAATCTTTTTACTTCGGTCCTACTTCTAATTTAATAGTTATGGACAATGAAAGATGGGCCACCATGCGCTGTTTTGATAGTATAGACAGACTGTTTTCATACGGTTTGGTTATGGATAATGAGAGATGTGCTGTCACAAATTGTTCTCATGGTAGATACTGTCTATTTGCAAATATCCACCATTTTCATTGTATAGTTTGACATTTCAAGCCCAAAGTTGTTATATAAATGCATTTCCAGACTAAAACACCAAAAATTAACATTGAAAAACAATTGCAATCTAGCAACGTTATACTAGTTACAAAAAAAAAGGAAGGGAACTGGGAAGCCAGTAAACAATAGAAGCCATATTTTGGTTTTTTTATCCAAGTTGAAAGATATTGTATGAAATCATGACACAAATGGTTCTTTTTGTCTTCGGCTCGTCCACATAGTTAACCAGGTATCCCAAGGAGTTGCAAATTTGTATTTTCAAGATTCATTTGTCCTTTACAAATTTCTCTTATCCATCACTATTTATAATTTTCTAAAAAAAACTCCTGGGAGTTGAAAGTAAGGGCTTCTGTATTTCCAAATATTAAAGTTTTCAATTTTAAATTATTAATGGTTTCCTTCCATATAAAATTATAATGATAGTGATCTCTGAACATCCTTCTTGATCAAGTCATGTTAAGGTTACCTTTATGATATTTATTATTGTTCAGTGTGATAGATCCTTGTAATGTGTTCGGAACTCTATCCTTGGGGAATGGAACATGAACTCTGTAAGGGCCATTTCAACGTTAGTGGGTTACTCTCATATTTCTGTATCTTATTTGCTCTTCAACTAAAAATATGGTTCCAATATATGAAGTTGAAGCTCCTGGATTTAAATTTTCAAAATATGATTCCAACTTCCAAGAAATGAAATTGAAGCTCCTAGAATACAATTTTCTTTGGAGCCCAACTGTATGCTATTATCACTGGAATAACATTTGCACATAATTTTTTTCCAACATGTTGTATTTGCCTTTTTGCATAAGAAAATGGAAAGAAATATATGCGTGTATTTTTAAGTCAAAATTAAAATAACCATAAACAACACCATGAAACTTCTTGTAAATTACAAATACAACTGTTCAACTCGGTAGAAAAAACCAATTGTAGAGGGATATTGTTTCCACCCAGATGTAGAAATCCCAAAGACTCACCCCAAGTTCAAGGCGAAGATGTGATAAGGGAAAACTCTCCCCAAAACAACAACAATGTGAAAACCAAATCCAAAATAAATGAGCATCAGAATATTTCATTACAACGAAATAGATCCCAATTATGTCTCTGTAAAAGAAGGGCATCAATTCATAAAGTAATCAATCAATCCCTTGCAGTACTTAGCCATCGGCAAGGAAAGAGAAATGTTGTTCCTATACAATGAAAAAAAGCCCCCTGAATCCCAAAATATTGTGATATCCATCACCACTTGAAATGAACTGCAATGAATCCCAGTAGAGAAATCTGTATCATATGAAATGACTTGCAATTAATCCCAGAAAATTGTGATATCCATTGTCATATCTTTCATGAGGGAAATGTGTATTGTCATATGAAATAAATTGCAGTGAATCCCACAATATTGTGATGTTCATTATCATCTATGTCGTTTTGCCAATGCTACTTGTCTGGTTGAGCACAATCTCTTTTTGTTAATTCACTTTATTTTTCATTCATTCATCCATGGTGAAGATGATCCATGTTAATCTTTTTACTTCTGTAGTGCTAATTTTATATTATAGTTATGGGTAACGAGAGATGAGCCACCATATATTGTTTTCATAGTATGGACGGACTGTTTTCATAATATTGAGTGTTCTTATAATGACGCTGATACTCTTAGAATTTGTCTTCCAGGAAGAGGAGGTTGAAGTGTAGACTTTAGAGTTAGGCTTCTCTCCATCCTCGTCTTTCTCAGTAATAAAAAATTTCAAAATTTACATTAAAATTATAAAATACTTGTAATGTTATTGAGGCGCCCCAATTTGAAGCAGTGGATCTAGACTGTAAGAATCTGCAGGAACAGTGCTGCCGCGCCACCTGACAGAAGATAAGTTTGTAATGCCAGGTGATAGACATGTGTTCATGAAGTTAATCTGTTCTAATCAATAGCACCGAAGATAACATGCAGAGAAGGATTTGATCTGATAGATGAAATAAAAGCTTTGTTGGAGAACAGATGCAGAGGAATCGTCTCTTCTGCTGATGTTCTCATATTGGTTACTCATGCTGCAGATGCACTGGTAAGCTGTCAATATCAAACATCTTCCCAAAAAACAATGAATTTAGATGCAAAGGCAATATTTACAACTGAATATTGTAATATCAGTAAGGGAATCTTGATTACCTAGTACCAACTGGATGAAGGGATGACATAGTAAGTATTCCAAGTCCAACATTCTCCGTTGGCTTTGTACTAAATGCATTTGAAACTGTTGGTTTCAACCCCACAGATTTAGTGACAATGCTAGGTAAGCTTCCTTGAGAATCAGCAGATCCATGACGCTGTTGCATCCGCACATGAAAGTATACACTCTATCAAAACCTGCAACCTTGACGCCTGCCTCATGAAAATTGACCTCTCCAGGGCTTTTGACTGCGTTGACTGGGAACTATTGTGGATGATTCTGTACAAAATTGGCATGGGATCTTTATTGATAAATTGGATTAAAGCTTACATTAAGACGGCCTCTCTAGCACTGAATTCTTCCAAATATCAAGAGGACTTAGACAAGGCTGCGCTTTGTCTCCTCTTCTATTTCTCATCACAATTGATGGTCTGTCCAAAAAATTAACAAATGCTCGAGATCGTGGACAAATCACTGGCTGCAGAAATGGAAACAGGGTATCCCTTTCACATTTAATGTTTGCAGAAGCTCTCTTCACAATAGGCCAATCATATCCTTCAGAATGGCGGGTGATCTTCAATATAATTACAGATTTTGGAACCGCATCAGGCCTTCTTGTGAACTGGTCAAAGTCTTTATTTATCTCGAGTGATCCTGAAGCCACAGAGATAATGGAGATTGCTAACATCTTTGGGGTTAAATCCTCACAAATGGACGAGGGCTTCACCTCCTTGGGCTTTTTTCTAAAGCCTAACGGATACAAAATCAAAGACTGGGACTAGTTGGAAAAATCAGAAAACGACTCTGTATGTGGTGTCACTGGTGGATATCCCTGGGGGCGTATTATTCTGGTAAAATATGTTCTGCATAGCATCCCTATATACTGGATGCACATTGTCAATTTACCTCAAGGAGTTCTGCACAAGCTTAATACAATAATCACAGGTTTCATATGGGCCGGCACACAACAAGCTCGAAAATTCCATCTAGTCAGTTTGGACATTATAAACTGCTCGATCAAACAGGGTGGATGGGGGAGCTATTGGGGACTGTTCCAGACAGTTGATTGTTTGATAGATTTAGGAAACTAAACGTAAGGTTGGCTAAAGATGCAGGGACTTTCCCCTTGAGTTGATTGCTGGATAGATCAAGGTATTTGAGGTTTTGGAGATCACCCATTTGCATAGTTATTTCACCAGAAATATCATTTCCTTTCAAGTTAAGCTTTGTAAGCTGTTTTAGAGACCCAACACTCGACGAAATGTTACCAGAAAGTAAATTTACTTGCAAACCCAATACATCAAGATTATGTAACCCATAAAGCGCATCTGTTATACTTCCTGAAAATTTATTAGTGCTAGCATTGAAAACAGATAAAAGCCCTACCTTGGCAATCTTGGATGGAAGCTTACCTGAAAATCTATTACAGTCAATTTGTGAATGAAAAGGACGACGAAATTCGATTTACATATAGAAGAAAGGAATGTCTGTAATCCAGTGAATCCACATTTCGGTGTTGTGTGTAAATTTCCAGCGATCGAATTTTCCTATCGACTGGCATTCCATGGAATCTCTGTCACGATTCTCACAACGCGTTCTCATTCCCCTCCCCTGCAACATTTCTTACAGTGAGCAAAAACAGAGTCCCTGGACATTCGGCCTCTGTACATCCCCCTCCCATCAGATCAAAACGAACTACAAGAAGATATTCCCCGGAAATCCGTCCCTCTTCTCGTCTACTCGTTTCGATTATTAGCAGAGCCAATCAAGCAGTGGATCCAACAGCAGAAGCCACGCCCTGTGTGCATCATTAGCGACTTCTACCTCGGCTGGACTCAGCAGTTTTCCACACATCCAGTGCATTTCGTGCCTGCGTAGACAATTCCCTATGGACGCACACCACATCTCGAGGTCAAGACCGACGATGAGTATTTTATAATGCCCGACCTTCCTCTGCAAATCGCGTTTCGCTGGACCCAAATTTCACGCCACGTGTCAACTTGGGAATGAAAAGGACGAAGAAAGTCTGTTTCAAAGGAAGGCCTATCGGCCTAACAACAGGTAGATGGCATATCCCTTGGGATTACAAGCCATTAAACATATGAAATATTGTGTGTATGCAAAATTATTAATGAACAAATTAGGGATAGTTCGAAGCATAAAGAAATTTTTTTTACTATGTATATTTCGGTTCTTTGTAAAGTTTTGATGTTACACAAATATTTTTTCACTTTAAAAGATGTTTACATCTTAAAGAGATTTGATCCTCTAGAAGCTTGATAGATCCACACTTAAGATGAATTTAGACTAATTATGTATTGGTGATAGAAATTGAAATCCGAAAATGAATACTATTCATATATATGAGATAAAAATTTCAATACAAAATTAATATATTTTTTAAATTTTTATTATTAAATATTTTATTTTAATATTATTATTATTATAAAATAATAAAATTATTACTTTCAAAATAAAATAAAATAAAAATTATATTTTATTTTTTATATTATATTTTTCTACTTACCAAATTTAGAGGAGCCATAAACAACAATGAAATAATTAGATTATTCTTCATTGATTATTATTATATTTAAATTTGGAAATAACCATAAATAATAATTGAATAAAAAGTTATGTTTCTAGTCTAAAAGACTTAATATGTACGTGCAACCTAATTTTTCCCTATATTGGGATCGCCCTACGTATTTTCAGGAGACATTAAGAAAAAATGTTGCTTCATGAACAACTTTGACCACAAATCGACACAATACTTCATTTTTGGAGACCAATTAATCATTCAAACCATTTTTATTTTTATTTTTAATTTGGTTTAAAATTAAAAAAAAAAACAACTAAAATAATACCCTAAACACAATTATTTTATTGAATTGTGGGAAATTGGTTAGTACTTAATCTAATCAGAACTCAAACCCATCATCACAAAACAAAAAATTAAAACTACCAAATCCAAACCAAGAACTAATAAATTCAAATAATGAAATTGATGTATCCTTAGCTACATTGAGGTCAATGATATATGATCTCCAAAAGATCAAAGAGTTACCATGAGTGTCTCTTGCAAGGTCATTAAGCTCAACTTTATCATCCATCTACAATTTCTAAAACTAGTTAACTAATATTTCTTATTATAGGGTTAAAATGTATGAACACATCTTTATCATCCATCTCCAATTTCTAAGGATAGTTAACTAATATTTCTTATTATAGGGTTAAAATGTATGAAAACTATAGAGCCAGTGTAAATAAAGACCAAATTAGAAACCTCAACATTAATAAACAAGATTTATTGTCTTTGTTTGTTGACCCAAGAAATGAACAATCTTTACCAATCAACAAAGAATGCATTTGTATGGATTGGTGCACCTACCAACCATTTCTAGACAATTGAATGGATTTGTGGTCTATGGTATTCGAAAAGCATCCTTATAATAATAGGGAGGTACCTCTATACTTCTTGAGGAAGTTATGGGTGGAGTTTCAACTAGGACTCCATATCAACTACTTTAACATGGGAGAATTACAAGGGGTAGATTGAGGGTTTACATAAGATAGACAAAATGCTGGGTGCACTACAACACAGAGGGGGGTTTTAAGGCAATATTTGAGACAATTTTTGGAAAATTGTTTTAAATTGAGACAAAAAAAACTTGTGTATTGTCTTAAATATTGTCTTTAAATGAGTGTCTCAAACTATTGTCTTAAAAAATTGTCTCTATAAAGACAATATATAACACAAGTGTTATTATCTCTTAGGAGAGAATTTCATTTCTGTCTTTCAAGAGACAATAGTGGATTAAGGACATATTGTCTTTATAAAGACAATATGTCTTTTGTCTCTCTAAATATTATAGAACAATGAATCCAAAAAATCTATCACCATTGAAATATATCAATGTAAAGGTATTTAATTAAAAATAAACTACAATATCATTGATTATTTCATGTTAGGGCATAGTGGAATCATACCACGAACCTCTTGCTTATAAGGCAAGTGCTCTTCCATTAAGCTAACACCCTTTAAAGAATTATGTGAGGAGTTATGAGAGTACTTGAAATTGCATATATAGTGATTGATTTAAAAAAAATTATCAACACATAATGGCATAATCTGTGATGCAACCAGCTCACAAAATAGAAGAAAAGATAGATCAACATATTAAAAATTATCATCTTCGAGGGGGAAACCTCCTTTACATTACATAAATGAATAATTATTGGATGATACAAATGACAAGACTTCCTTTGTATATATAGGAGTCTAAGGGGTCATAATATAATCAAAGCCTACATAACAATAATAATGTAAGGGTACAACAATAATAATGGTGGGCTTCTATGAGGCACAACAATAACAATATGGGGGCTACATGGGCACAACAATAACAATAATGGGCTTCTATGGGGCACAATAATAACAATATGGGGGCTACAGGGGAACAACAATAACAATAAGGGGGCTACACTAGTATATTATAGGGACCTAACATGCCCCTATCCTTCTGAGTAGTTATGGATGCTTCTGTATAAAATTCTCATCCTCCCATGTGGAATCTTCAGCAAGTAAGTTATTCCACTTAATTAGATACTTTGAAATTGATCGATTCCATAGTTGTCAGGTTCTTGTTTCTGTGACTGCTTTAGGGTCAAATATGATTTTTCCTTCTTCGTCAAGTTCTGGCAACACTATTTGAACTAGAAGCTCGTCACCGATAACTTTATTTAAGCATGAAACATGGAAAAATGGGTGTACTCGAGAAGATGCATGCAACTCCAATTCGTATGCTATAGTACTAATATTTGCAACACCTTGTAAGGATTGTAGTACTTGGGTGATAATTTATTATCCTTCTGAGCTTGCTTGAGAGACATTTGTTTGTATGGTTGTAGTTGTAAACATACCCAGTCATCTAAATCAAAACATATTTTATTGTGATGTTGATCTTCCTGTTGTTACATTCGATTGTGCACCAGAGTGAGGTTATCCTTTAAGAGTTGGAGAACTTGTTGCTGATGCTCGATGTGATCTTCCACTGCTTGAACCTTAGAATTTTCTCTTAAAGTTGATGCGATGGATGGTGGATGATATCCATAAAGTCCCACAAATGGGGTTAATTTTGTTGCAGTATGGAAGGAAGTGTTATACCACCATTCAGCTAGAGGTAACCACTTGACCCATTATGTTTGTTTATCAGATACAAAACAACGAAGCTATCATTCCAAACATTTGTTCACTATCTCAGTTTGCCTATTAGATTGAGGATGATAAGATGAGCTATGAGCTATTTGACTATCAAGACAAGAAAATAATTTTTTCGAAAAATTTCCAGTGAAAATGGGATCTCTGTCACTTACTATAATCTTTGGGTTTCCATGAAGCTTTTGATTTGTTTCCATAAATGCAGTAGAAACTGTGTTGGCTTTAAAAGGATGATAAAATGCACAAAAGTGTGTTAGTCAAGGTTGTCATTAATGACAATATGGCATTGGCCGAGATGGAAAATATTCTCGAGATGCCTAATGAATATTATGAAACCTTAGAATGAGGTGACAAGGTTGAAGACAATAGATACTTGGTTCCAGATGATGATGCCATAACTCTTGTTTGATAAGAATGACATCAATTAATATGTCAAACCACTAATGAAGAAATCTTAAGAAGTGCAAAGTGCCAAGTGTCAATCATATGCCTTGATTGATGATCTAGAAGCCCTTGATGACATATGAAGGACTACACTTGATGAATGACCACACTTGATGATGGAAATTGATGATGGTCTTGATGACATGATTGGAAGACTGCCTTGGAGCTCTCGTAATGGGAAATTTATGATACACTATGACTTATCACCGCACAAGTATATGATGACATTGTTGGATAGTTGGATAGAGGATGATACACTCATGCTGGATACACTCATGATGAAATTATTGGATACATTCATGATGTCACTCATAATGATATTGTTGAGCCAAATAATGATGAATCCATGTTGTCTCAAACAATAGAAAAGCCTTGTTGTCCTAATCACCTTCTGCACATAAAAAATTCAAGGATAGTTACAAATAAAAACAAATTTTGGCATGATGGAGGTAGCCTATCAACATGGGTCCTATACCGTCTTGTAGAGTATATTTTTTCCTTTCTAATGAGCCCTTATTTGTCTCGAAACTCCTAGTAGTTTGTGAGATATTGAATTTTTAAGATTAAGAAAATTACACCTAACAGTGAGCCAACCTACACTTTGGCACACAAGTTGGCCTCACTTCAAATAGACATGTCCCTTCATGTCTAGACAAAATCACTATAAATATAAGGTTAGTCTCCTCCTTCTAGCTATCAAATTTCAATGATCTTTTCTGATATTGAGCACAGAATTAAAAGGAGGCCAAGGAGCACATTATAAAACATTATAAAAAATTAAATGGACTCTCCTCAATGAAGTGAGAGCTCATTTAAACTTGAAAGTTAGAAAAACAAGTAAACTACTTCTAATATTTGGTCATGATTGGACAATTACAAAAGTAAGTACAACTATTCATTCACACATCAAAACCATTAGGCATCATGTTGAGGGGTTTGAATCAGATCCTATTACCATAATGTGAGCTATCAAGTCTACTGAAGTCAGCCTTATTGCGAGGGGTATGCTAAGGTGGCGCTCAATCCACTCCATTCTTCTATCTAGAGCATTGAGATGTTTTTGCATGTGCTTGAGGGAATGGAGGGTATATAAATGAGATTCATGGCAATCCAAGATGGTCCTACCCATCAAAAATTGCATTGGTCAATATATATTAATTGCATGCATATACTAATTGTACCTTCCTCTCCTGTGGATGATGTCCAGGACTCAGTCAGCCCACTCAGCTAAGAATTTTGTGTCTAATAGGGAGGAATGATGAGAAGAGGCTTCCTCCTCCATACCGGTGACTCATCCTAAACATGGGCAGGGGTGAATTCTTGAAAACGAGAAGTAGAGCCTTGAATCCTATGATGCATGTGAGTTCACCCACGGTAGACTCGCTCACGATAAGAAGCAACCCCTCTTCAGCCCCAAGCTCATTGACGCAGCATGAGGAAGCAAGCTACCAAGAAACCAAGGGTAATATTTCCCACCTAGTGATTAGAGACAAATTGGAGGGCCCAGGAAGGATGATAACAATGCAATAAAAACTAGTCTAGTAACCCAATTACACAGTACCTGTAGCCACATTGTCTTCCACCAAATTAATCCAGGCCACTTATCAAACCATTACCTAAATATCTCCCTTGAAAATAAAGTATGTGAAAAGACACTATGAAAAGGAAAACATAAAACCAACCCCTCAAAACAGAATCTGAAAGAGATACTTGAATCGGCGCCAGACGGATTAACCCACCAAGTCTCTTTGCACCATTGAGGCTTTAAATTACCAACATTATAGTAGAGGAACCACTTAGGTACCCAAAAACCAAATTCAAATAGAGGGACATGTGAATTTACCTCATAAACCCACACAATTGGCAAAGGAGGAAAACTATAAGGGCCCAGTCATATCATGTGTGCACCAACATAAGAATTATATAATGCAGAGCCACTATGACAATGCAACACTGAAACTAGTCCTGCATGATAATAATAGAGAGAGAAACACGAACCAACACCAAACTCGATCACCCACCAAGCCTCTTTGCTCCGCCGATGCACCAAATTGTTAGCCTGATACCCCCACACAACTTGCAAAGGAAGAAATCTCCAAGGGCCTAGCAGAGTCATGTGGGCACCAAGATAAGGACTATGTAATAACATCCATTGTCAAGGCTTCAACAAACCACCTTTCAATCAAAAAATCCACCCAAGAACCAGGAGAGGAGTGTCGGGCAGGGAAGAGTCGAAAAACACGTTAAGAAGGCAATGCACATAGTATGAGGGGGAGCTAGAAGTATTTCTCTTTCAGATAGATTCCTAAAACCATGGCTCAGGTAGATGATCAACCACCAGAGAGCCAATACATCATTAGCTTGTTATCCAAAGAAAAAGAACACCACTAGAACTAAAATCAAAATAGAAACAACACCTATGAAGGTAGAACTTAGGGCTTGAAATGAGTAACAACAAACATACCATATAATTGGGGAGAAATACCACACCAATATAATAACAATATGGGGGTTACATGGGCACAACAATAACAATAATGGGCTTCTATGGGGCACAATAATAACAATATGGGGGCTACAGGGGAACAACAATAACAATAAGGGGGCTACACTAGTATATTATAGGGACCTAACATGCCCCTCTCCTTCTGAGTAGTTATGGATGCTTCTGTATAAAATTCTCATCCTCCCATGTGGAATCTTCAGCAAGTAAGTTATTCCACTTAATTAGATACTCTGAAATTGATCGATTCCATAGTTGTCAGGTTCTTGTTTCTGTGACTGCTTTAGGGTCAAATATGATTTTCCTTCTTCGTCAAGTTCTGGCAACACTATTTGAACTAGAAGCTCGTCACCGATAACTTTATTTAAGCATGAAACATGGAAAAATGGGTGTACTCGAGAAGATGCATGCAACTCCAATTCGTATGCTATAGTACTAATATTTGCAACACCTTGTAAGGATTGTAGTACTTGGGTGATAATTTATTATCCTTCTGAGCTTGCTTGAGAGACATTTGTTTGTATGGTTGTAGTTGTAAACATACCCAGTCATCTAAATCAAAACATCTTTTATTGTGATGTTGATCTTTCTGTTGTTACATTCGATTATGCGCCAGAGTGAGGTTATCCTTTAAGAGTTGGAGAACTTGTTGCTGATGCTCGATGTGATCTTCCACTGCTTGAACCTTAGAATTTTCTCTTAAAGTTGATGCGATGGATGGTGGATGATATCCATAAAGTCCCGCAAATGGGGTTAATTTTGTTGCAGTATGGAAGGAAGTGTTATACCACCATTCAGCTAGAGGTAACCACTTGACCCATTATGTTTGTTTATCAGATACAAAACAACGAAGCTATCATTCCAAACATTTGTTCACTATCTCAGTTTGCCTATTAGATTGAGGATGATAAGATGAGCTATGAGCTATTTGAGTATCAAGACAAGAAAATAATTTTTTCGAAAAATTTCCAGTGAAATTGGGATCTCTGTCACTTACTATAATCTTTGGGTTTCCATGAAGCTTTTGATTTGTTTCCATAAATGCAGTAGAAACTGTGTTGGCTTTAAAAGGATGATAAAATGCACAAAAGTGTGTTAGTCAAGGTTGTCATTAATGACAATATGGCATTGGCCGAGATGGAAAATATTCTCGAGATGCCTAATGAATATTATGAAACCTTAGAATGAGATGATAAGGTTGAAGACAATAGATACTTGGTTCCAGATGATGATGCCATAACTCTTGTTTGATAAGAATGACATCAATTAATATGTCAAACCACTAATGAAGAAATCTTAAGAAGTGCAAAGTGCCAAGTGTCAATCATATGCCTTGATTGATGATCTAGAAGCCCTTGATGACATATGAAGGACTACACTTGATGAATGACCACACTTGATGATGGAAATTGATGATGGTCTTGATGACATGATTGGAAGACTGCCTTGGAGCTCTCGTAATGGGAAATTTATGATACACTATGACTTATCACCGCACAAGTATATGATCACATTGTTGGATAGTTGGATAGAGGATGATACACTCATGCTGGATACACTCATGATGAAATTATTGGATACATTCATGATGTCACTCATAATGATATTGTTGAGCCAAATAATGATGAATCCATGTTGTCTCAAACAATAGAAAAGCCTTGTTGTCCTAATCACCTTCTGCACATAAAAAATTCAAGGATAGTTACAAATAAAAACAAATTTTGGCACGATGGAGGCAGCCTATCAACATGGGTCCTATACTGTCTTGTAGAGTATATTTTTTCCTTTCTAATGAGCCCTTATTTGTCTCGAAACTCCTAGTAGTTTGTGAGATATTGAATTTTTAAGATTAAGAAAATTACACCTAACAGTGAGCCAACCTACACTTTGGCACACAAGTTGGCCTCACTTCAAATAGACGTGTCCCTTCATGTCTAGACAAAATCACTATAAATATAAGGTTAGTCTCCTCCTTCTAGCTATTGGCTCAACCTACACTTTGGCACACAAGTTGGCCTCACTTCAAATAGATGTGTCCCTTCATGTCTAGACAAAATCACTATAAATATAAGGTTAGTCTCCTCCTTCTAGCTATCAAATTTCAATGATCTTTTCTGATATTGAGCACAAAATTAAAAGGAGGTCGAGGAGCACATTATCTAAAACTTCTATGTCCTTTTAGGGTCCAACGCCCAAGATGCAGCTCCAATGACTTTATCAGATTCTTGATACTTTGTTATGTATCACAATAATATTTTTATTCGATGTTTAATAATTGATAAACTTATTTTACTTACAACACCTTGTTTAGTTTTATTTTGGATATACTTTTTTTTCTCAGTAAATAATAAACTTAGTAAAAATAATGGCTATATAATAGATGTATCTAAGTATTTGGATATTTTAAAATAATAGAGATATAACTTCAAATAAACAAAGATGAGTTTACTCTCTTTTAATTTGAAAAATAATTATTAATCAAAATTATAAACAAAGATGAGTTTACTCTCTTTTAATTTGAAAAATAATTATTAATCAAAATTATATTTAAGGAAACTTTAAAGTCAATTTCAAAATGTCATTTTAAGAATAAACATTCATACCGTCCCAGCTTTAAAAAGCCGAGAATCCTCGAGAGCGGAGCACCGTCCTTAGCTTTAAAAGGGATGATTCTCAACGAGCGGTGCACCTTTGCAACTTCCAAACGTGTAAGTGGTGGCTCCAATGGGCTGGTGTTGTATATGAAGTTCACAATAATTTGTTTTTTTGTTTTTTATTTGGTCTATTTTTTTTTTAATTTGGTAAATTTTCTTAAAAAAATTAATTATAAAAGTAGTTAATATTTTTTTTTTAAAGTAAAAATGGATTCAGTATTATCAAAGAAATTTTTTGACAAATAAAATCTTGAAGCTGAATAGTTATAACACAAACTTCTCAAAATTTCTGTTGGATTATGGTCAAAATTTCTGTTGGATTATGGTCCAAATCTTGTGGGAATTTCTCTTATTTTTCATTTAAAATTGTGGCCGGGTTAGATTACTATTTTCCAAAACGATCACCCAATAAATGGGATGATTTCATTTTAGATTTTACAATATTTTAAGGAATTCCGGAGCTATCTAATTATAATTATGAATTATAATCTATCTTTAAAATTAAATAGAACAAAGATTTGTTTAAAATTAAATAGAACAAAGATTTGGTGAAATTATAAATTTGAATGGTTAATTCTTTACGATCCAGTATTTAATAAATTTAAATTCGTTAAATACATTTAGCCTACAGAAATCCAGATTTACAGAAAAAAATTATCCATATTCCACCCAAAATTTCTTAAAAAGTATAATAGTTAAAAATTAATCCAGACTCATTGGTACGTACTTTATTACTACATAGTTTGACGTTCTTTCCTTTTTCGTCTGGGTTTTCAATGCCACAGGCCCTTTAGTTAACCTAGTTTGACGTTCTCATTTTTTTCGTCTGGGTTTCGAATGTCACAGGCCCCTCATTTAACCCCTTGGCTTCACTGATCTGTGCATCTCGCAGAAGGCCGTGGCTGCTTCCACTGGTACAATATGAGACGTAGAACTCTCACGTGGAACGGCAGGCTACGTGACACAGATGTCCAAGCGATCCATGTGTCGGATTCACCACCCTGCCGTTTCTTATAAAAGAGACCTGAATATAGTTGCATCACTGCAGATACAAGCGATTGTTATGGCTTCTGCAGTAAGGACACTACGCATTGTATAGCCGGCTCACCTTTTGTGTGTATGTGTAACAGTAACAGTATTGCATCTAAACAAAGCTTCGCCATATGCATTGAGAATGCAAGATCAATTTCTGTTTAGGGAAGCCAAGTTTTATATCTGGGTTTTGCACAACTGGCATCTCTATCAAATATAACCATTAAACTACGCAGCCTTATGTTTGCAAATTCTATGTGTATATCATATAAGTGTTTATACGTGGCGAACCCTTTATCCCGATTGCATATTTTCTGAATCTGCTTGCGTGGCTGTTCGGGTCATGGACGTCGAATTGGAACTATTTACCGTCGCAAAAGTTGTGCATGCCAGAATTATATCATGTGTGCACCAACATAAGAATTATATAATGCAGAGCCACTATGACAATGCAACACTGAAACTAGTCCTGCATGATAATAATAGAGAGAGAAACACGAACCAACACCAAACTCGATCACCCACTAAGCCTCTTTGCTCCGCCGATGCACCAAATTGTTAGCCTGATACCCCCACACAACTTGCAAAGGAAGAAATCTCCAAGGGCCTAGCAGAGTCATGTGGGCACCAAGATAAGGACTATGTAATAACATCCATTGTCAAGGCTTCAACAAACCACCTTTCAATAAAAAAATCCACCATATCATGTGTGCACCAACATAAGAATTATATAATGCAGAGCCACTATGACAATGCAACACTGAAACTAGTCCTGCATGATAATAATAGAGAGAGAAACACGAACCAACACCAAACTCGATCACCCACTAAGCCTCTTTGCTCCGCCGATGCACCAAATTGTTAGCATGATACCCCCACACAACTTGCAAAGGAAGAAATCTCCAAGGGCCTAGCAGAGTCATGTGGGCACCAAGATAAGGACTATGTAATAACATCCATTGTCAAGGCTTCAACAAACCACCTTTCAATCAAAAAATCCACCCAAGAACCAGGAGAGGAGTCTCGGGCAGGGAAGAGTCGAAAAACACGTTAAGAAGGCAATGCACATAGTATGAGGGGGAGCTAGAAGTATTTCTCTTTCAGATAGATTCCTAAAACCATGGCTCAGGTCGATGATCAACCACCAGAGAGCCAATACAACATTAGCTTGTTATCCAAAGAAAAAGAACACCACTAGAACTAAAATCAAAATAGAAACAACACCTATGAAGGTAGAACTTAGGGCTTGAAATGAGTAACAACAAACATACCATATAATTGGGGAGAAATACCACACCAAAAGTTGGAGAAGAAATAGAAATAACCTATGTAGCTATCCAAGCCCTGAATTCTTACTAAGGCCTCTATAATTCACCCCAATTAACTTGAGAATTTGAAAGCTAATGCACCGAATATAATAATCCCCATCCTTCAAGTTTCTTCCCATATGGAGACCTGCACTTGCGACCTCCCATCAAGCCTCGGACAATTAAGCTAAATTTCCATGGGAGTCACATTCTTCACTTCCTTGAGTTTTCTACTCAGTCCAAGACATCGCCTCATCGTTTGCAACCAGAGGGTAAGCTTAATGGACACACAGGCCAATATTTACTTCAATTGGGGGTGTGTTGACATTGCCTCTTGCATGATCGCCAAGTGGGGTGGTGGCAACCCACCCCCACTTTGCATGCACGTGCCACCCCATCTGAGGTTTTTAGTTTACCTTTTACTAAAAATAAATTTTATTAAATATCTATGAAATTTCGTTTCAAAAAAATTATATTTATATTAAATATAATCATATTTTGTAATATTTATCTCCTTTCTTCCTCAATACAAAAGATAAATGTGAATGTTTTTTAGCTAACTCACATTGTTCGTATTCGTATTCGAGTTCAACAACTTTAAAATTTGATAGTTAAAATTTTGAAAATAAAATTCAATATTATATACCAACCTAGATCCATCTTAAATCCATATCTACTAAGTGTTGAGAGAGATCAAGTCTAGACTTAATATGGATCTAAGCTAGTACTCTTGCATTCCATAATGGATTTCCTCGAGCCTTTATATAGGCTTCATCATAGAAAATCCATGGGTTGTCAAAACCAGGAGTCCAAAAGTTGCCAACAATAAATTATTAAATTTGTTCTATTATTTATTTTACTAATTCAAAATGTTTACATAACACAACATAACATGACATGACATGATATGCCATTACATCTCTTCCATATTGGGTTGGAGAGGACAAAATAATGCTAAAAATTGTTGTAACTTTATATATGTATATTTATATATGTGTGTGCATAGTGTGTGTGTATGTGTCCTTAAAAATAATAAACGAGCTTAGATCCATCTTAACTTTGGATCTACAAAGCACTGAGAGGGTAAAATGTTTACATAACACAACATAACATGACATGACATGATATGCCATTACATCTCTTCCATATTGGGTTGAAGAGGACGAAATAATGCTAAAAATTGTTGTAACTTTATATATGTATATTTATATATGTGTGTGCATAGTGTGTGTGTTGTATATCCTTAAAAATAATAAACGAACTTAGATCCATCTTAACTCTGGATCTATAAAGCACTGAGAGGGATAAAATCTCTTTTCACTCTAAAAGAGTTTTTTACCTCAGATCTGATCTCTCTCACCGCTTAGTAGATTCAAAGTTAAGATGGATCTAGGCCGGTTTAATTAATAATTATAATTATTATTTTTTATTTCATTTTTATGTAATTTTACCTCTCGGAGCAATGACAACAAAATTTAGTCGTAGTCTACCTGTGCTACGTTTTGAAAGGTTTTTTGGGTTATTTTGGTTAAAATCCCATAAGAATATTTTGGAATCACAATTTTGAGTTGAAAACTCTCCACAATCATAGTGCCCAAGGGGTTTTTAGGGTGTTGAATCCATATATGCAGTCAAAATCTCATTTTAAACAAAAAAAAAATAAGATTTAGTCGATTTCGAGCCAAAAAGTAAAAAACATAGCATGTTTAAACAATGCCCAAAATTTAAAGATTAAAATATTTTTTAGTATGCATTTGTTTATTTTATATATTTAACTTGTATATATTGTTGAAATGTTATACTTCTATTATAACTCTTTATAAATATATAAATTTATATAATTTAAGTATGTATGATATAAATAAAATATTCGTGCACACATGTGTGTATTCAAAAACAATAAATCACAACCAAATTTAAATATTAAAATATTTTGTGTATTCAAAAACAATAAATCACAACCAAATTTAAATATTAAAATATTTTTTTGATATACATATATTTCTCATGTATATTTAATCTTTATATTTTATTTAAATATTACACTTTATTGCTTACGGGGTGTAGAATAGACGGTGACAGGGTGTTTTGTTAAGGTACTAGGTGAAAAGGTCATTGGTTTGAAACTTCATGGGTAAAAATTCAGTCATGCTAAGGGTTGGTGTGGCCCAAGCCAGGTGCGATCCCCGAGTGATTTTGACGACTTATATGCCCCTGGATCATGATTACTCAAGCCACAAGTTAGGCATCCACTCATCTCAGGACCCACATTAGCTAACACACACACACACATTACACTTTTATTATAAATGTTTATAAATATATAAAGTTATATTAAGTGTCTAGTATAAATAAAAAATTAACACACACACATATTGAAAAATAATCAATGACAACAAAAGTTAAAGAAAAAAAATAATTTTTTATTTACATATGTTTCTTTTATATATTTAGTTTTTATATTTTATTGAAATATTACACTTTAGTTGTTTATATATAAATAAATTCATATAAAAAAATTGTCGTAGTCTAACGAGGCTTCAAATTTTCCTGGAAATCCATGGAAATTCTAACAGAGTTTTGATAAAATCTAGCAAAATTTTCTATAAATCCAAGTTACAACTATCAAGCTTCAAGATTTTGGGTGCCCAAGGGGTTTTTGATGGTGTTGAATCCATTTCCACCATCAAAAACATGATTCAAACACTCCTACTGCAAGATTTTTTGAGAATTTTTTTTTTCCAGATTCCAGCGAATTTTTGTCATCTAGGAAAATTTGTCGCCTTGGTAAACAATGTCATTTTTTTTGTAAGCAAGTAAGAAATATTATATTACCATAAATATTTTACATTCTTGGAGTAGCTGAGAAGACTAGTTATCAGACGAGGGGGAGTTTGAGAGGTACAAAGACCAAACTGTGAAGAACTAAGGAGGGTCCATTTGCCCATGAAAGGGAAACCAGATGTACCATCAATAGAGTCAAAACTCTAATTAGAAGACATGGACCAAGCAAAAATATGGGGCCTAACAAAAATTAGCCTCAACCCTACAAAAAGGATGCTTATTGGTGTTTCCATCAAAGTTTGTGCAACATGGAAATCTGAGAGAAAAGACAGAAGCAGAAAATCCTAAAGGAAGACCTGGTCAAGCAGCTTGCTTTCCTATGGTGCTAGATGGTACTTGTGAAGCTTTACTCAGACCGCCTTCACCTACTTCAACATTGACATTAGTCACTTCTTATGCTTGTTCTTCAATGATGAGGCAACCGTAGGATCTTGTATCATGTTGAAAGGGATCTCCTTTAGAAACCTAAGCATCATTGGATGAAGACTTCATCTGAGTGTAAGATTTTGTCATAGGCCTTTGGCTAGGAGAGAATCCCAAGATATTTATACCTTTTCCTTTCACTTCCACTGCGGAGAGAGGAGAGGATCCTTCCTATCATGTTGCAACCGTTTCAGTTGCATGGGTAGACATTATTGTTTTCCTTGAGTTCTCCTCTTGATCATGGTGGTTCTCAATTTTGAGTGGTGGTGGGGATGTTGTTATGTCAGCTCCCTACCCCTCTCCTATTGGTTGACTTCAACTATCCCCCAACTGTCAATGCACCCCTCCTTTCTGTCTTGTAGAATTATCCAAGACAAACATGGTTCTTCTATCCTTCTTTCTTGCTCGATTAATTTGTACAACCAATCCATTTAAGTCACACATTTTAGGCTTCAATGGCTATCATGAAACAAGTCAAGCTTCCTTCAAATCCCAAGAAAATTCCTTTGTCAAACTTTGGAATCTGTGTCCCAATTCTTGTGCCTTTTAACTTATAATCAAAATACATGAAATATTTACAATGTTTGTAAGAGGGGGAATTCACCCGAAAGGGCTATCACATGGACTCATATTTATGATCCTCTTAGAGTGAGTTAAGACATCTGTTGTTTGCATATCATAGTTACAATAATTTGGGATGTTAAAGGGAGATGATATTTCTGACCATTTCTTCCATGTCTTGATAGAACTATCTATCCAACACTATTTAGCCTAAGAAATCTCAATGTTGGTTTCTCTTCCACTCCCATCCCAACAAATGACACAAGGCCTTTCCTTGACATTAATTAATATGTATTCGAAACTTGTGGTTTTGTTGGTTAAGTATTTTGCAATGGGTCTAGGAATGAGTAAAGTCAAATTTTAAACAAGGTTCTTGTAGTAACCATGTGTTTCATTTAATGGAATACAAAAGAACAAAAAGTGCATTCCATCTTAGACCTTATTTTCGACTATTTGTGAATTAGCTCATGGATACTAACTCCCCTAATCTTTCTCTTGATGTTAGAAATTTTCAAGTACTCACTGCATTTGGAAATCATTTCCATCGTTTACATCCTTTGAGATTGCCTAGTTGGAGTTTTGCTTGGGTAGAATAAACACGAAAAGTATGAGGATTTGTATGAAGAAAAACCTTTGATTCATGATTTTGAAGAATTGGTTCAACCAAATGGAAATGAGGATGAGTTATAAGGAAAACATTATTGTAGTGTGCCTCAAGAATTTCCTTTTGAGAGTGAAATTTTAGTGGTTACAGATCATGGTGAACGTGAAGTCCATGAGAATGAGGCTTTGAAGACCCAGAAGGAGGGCTTCATCAATGAGGAAGAATATTTAGATAAAATACAACTATCCATGATCAAGCAACCTATTTTTCAGCAAGCCTCCATGGAGACACCTGGCTTGGTGATCCATAAATTGTCGTGGATATTCCACTAGACAGTTCGCCACAACAGATCTAATAATAATATATTAAAAATCTGAAAATTCTTCACTATTACAGTTTATTAAACTTTAAGATCTGTGGATTTAATTATAATTAGTGCATTCATGCGAATTAACATTATGCAGAAAAATAGAGAACCAAAAAATAAGCGCACACACACACAAAAGACACAAGACACAAGATATTCTATCTAGGAAACCCTTTCGGGAGAAGACCCAATTAGAAGGTGAGGTTGTGTCACTCTCTTTCTCTATCTGGAAATATCATTGCCGGTAAAAAGAAGTAATGCCTGTGGTCTGTGTGCTGCTATAGTGCATAGATCCTCTTTGTGTTCTCTACCTCTTTGTGTTGGCTATCTTTGCTCAGTTATGGAACAACATACTCTCGAAAGAATGGAATGCCTCTTCCTCTTAGTGGCCTAGTTATAACACAACCCGATAGCCTACTGGTGGTTAATTTTGACTACATCAACTCTTAACTAGAGTTACAATATAAACTCTTCCAGTGTCTTTTACATCACAAACGTGTGGCTAGCCCCTTTTCCATAAATAATGGGGGATGATGCAACATCATCCCAAACTATAGGTGTGAAAACATGGAGGTCAACTTCTGAGTGGCATAACTTTTGCATACAAACTCTGATTGATGCGATTCTTGCGCCATTGGAAACATATTTGTGTGTAGAATATCATGAAAAGGTGTGGCGCTAAAGAAACAAATTTTTACCCCCAAAAAATTCCGTTTGATGCCTCAAAATGATCATGGAAAGTTTCAGACCTCGTTTGGACAAGCTAGGTCCCGCTGGTAAAAACAGTCCCATGAGCTAATTCCTCCACTTTTTCCACTCCAAATGCATCAAGATGGATGAAAATCAATATAATGATCTAATTCTAATCACTTGGCCTTTGTGGAGTTAGATCTGTCCAATCTTGAAGACACTTTGAAGATACATATAATGCTTGACTATATGGAGCATAAATATATTGGACATGGTATATATGCATATGATGTTATGAGCTATGGAGAAATGCATCCATATTCAACATTAATTGAAAATCCTAAATATGAAGATCAAGATTGGAGCACAAACATAGGGGCGATGGTCGTCACTGGCAGGAAAAGAGGAACATCTATAAGGAATTGTCGAAAAATGCAGTCAAAGGGAGAAACCTTTTCTATTGATGTCAAAGGGAGATAGAATGCAGATATGGGGAGAACTTGACAAGAAGTATGAAGAGAATGTATATAGGGGGAGCAGTTCTTGGAAGAAGAAAATATCGAAGTATTTCCATAAAAAAGGTGGAGATTGTTGAAAATGGTTTTTATTGATGTCATAGGGTCTCCAAATTAAAAATAAATTTATATAGTCAAATAAAATATTTCGGGACCTTTCCAATGATATATGGCATGCCTTATGGAAATATTGATTTTGTATTTTTGATGCCCCATTTAGATACCCTACCTTTGAATGCATTCTAGTTGCAATTATTTATCTCATTTGGGACAAAAATATATATGGTTGGAAATATTATTTTGGTACCTTTCCAATGGTATATGGTACTCCCTCTAACTCCTCATGCTTGAGGAGAAATGTTTTTTTGAATATTCATTATACAATCTTTCGAGTCAACCCAACCAATCCACAAGTTGACCCAACTAGTGGTCAAGTCAGTCTTGCTTTTGGGGGTCAAATGCACTATATATAGGCGTTATGTGGAGGAACCTAAGACCCACCTATTCAAGTTAATTTGGGTTTATCTAAGAAATCAAATGAGTGGTTATGAGGATCATACCTCATGAACCAAGTGAAGTGGAGTCTTTTTGGAGAGGTTTTATGTGGGAAGGGTTTTTGGCACTCTTTGGTAAGGTTTTTGGTGTTGGCTAGAAGGTGAGTTACAAAAAATGGGTCTTATTGAAGCTGAGTTTTCGTTCCATTCTAGGGGCCAAATTACGGTGTTTGAAGGTTGAGTCCTATAGTTTTGAAGGTTGAATTCAGGTCTAGTTTGAAGGATGGTTTTTTGGTTTATTAAAGCTCGTGTTTAAGTCTAGTTTGTGGTCAAAGTTGTAATCTTGTAATAAACAAAGTTCTAGTCTAATTTTTGAGGTGAACAAGCTTTATTGGAGAACTATTACAAGGAACTTTAGATTCTAAGTGTCGTTGTATAAGGTAGTTTTAAGATGTTAGATGAAGTAGTTGTGATTTTAAGGCGAAGATAGGGTTGATCCTTACTATGGATAGAGGTGTAGTAAGAATCAGAATATCACGTAAATTGTTTGTGATAGACTTGTGAGTTGCATAAGGTAAGTGTTTAGTGAAAAGGTTGATAGGTCATAGGAAGCATAGTTTTAAGATAGTAAAACAATATTCCAGGTGAGAAATCCTTCTCTTTGAACATATAATAAGCGTAAGAAGCGACTATTGATAGTGAACAACAAGAGTTGAAGAAGTTTAATTGCTAGATAGGAAGATCTCTTTATGATAAAATACAGAGAACTAACCTGTAGGAGATCAAATCTAAGTATCCAGGTCAAGAAACCTAGTTAAAGTGTAGAAAGTTAATGTGTATTGGACAAGTGGTTTTGATCAAGCTTGAAGGCGCAAACCTGATGGTTTCATGGTTAGATGAAGACTCTTTGAAGAATTTACTGAGAGTTAGAATTTATTGATGACATATCCAAGGAAAAAGTCGAATATACAGGTTGGTGCTTATAGTTTGTTGTTTTTGTGCTCAGTTGGGGGAGATTGGTATCTCCTATAGGTTGGTGCTTACATTTGCTCAGTTGGTGCTTAGCTAGGGGAATGAAATCTCGTGTAGTTTGGTGCCTGTGAGATTTGTAACTTGGTCTTTAATTTGTACAAGGAAGTTTACAAAATATTTACAAATAAGAATTGTGTAAGTGTTTCTTATGTAAATATCTATGTTTCATGATATTTGTGCATCAAATGTTTTAAAATATAGAATTAGTTAAAAATAATGAAATATTGATTCACCGCTCCTCTTAGTATTTCCAACAAGAAAAGGAGAGGGAATTAAAAAAGAATGGATGAGTTTTGGAATTAGTGACTTGGTGTTATTAATCTACTAAAAAAATTATTTCCCCAAGGGAAAAATAACAATACGAAATTAAAGAAAATTGAAACTTTTAAATTTAGGAGGATTTTATTTTAAATGCATATGAGATTGAATTTCCACTCGATAGTGTAATTTCTCTAATTTTCATTATTGCATATTTGTATCCTTACCAGAGAAATAAAGTATGGAAGTATTCAGATACACCTAATATTGGGCAGATCACCTAATATTGGGCAAGCTTAGACAATTCAATGGGATATTTAGGACATTTTGGATAGGAGGATGGTTTAAAAGATAAGTGGAAAATATTATTACAATATTTAGTCAAATGGAAATATCATCCATTAGAATAGGCTACATGGATAATTACCATAAAGATACTGCAACATGACAACACTATATAAGAGTTCATGGACAACCGTCCATAAATAAATTCGTTTCTTGGAAAGTCTGTTGTGGGAGCATATTTGTGAAATTCAAGATTTGAACTTTAAAAAGTATTCAAAGTTTAAATTAGTTTTTTTTTTACTTCTTCTTCTTAATGATAAAGAATTTCCACTAAAACTTCCAATGTTAAAGAATTCCAATTAGATCTTAACAATTTTTATCTTATTTACATCCCATAAATAATGACAATTCTTACTCGACATTCATCATGATAATGATGATGATGTAAACTTCCAATATTAAAGAATTTCAATTAAATCATAACAAAGTTTACCTTGTTCACATCCCATAAATCATAACAATTCTTACTGGATGTTCATCATGATTATGATGATGTAACTATCTTTTAAATTTCATTTTCACTTAATAATTACAATAATACTTTATTAAAAATATAAATTATTTTTTCTTTTAAATTTCATTTTCACCTATAATTACTATTTAATCATGAGTAAGAAATATATAATTATAAATTATAATTAATGAGGTCTAAAAATAAACTTTGTTTTTAATGTATTTTTTTTAAATAATTAATTTAAAATTTTATTATTTAAACTTTTATTCCCATAGTTGTTCTATATTTCAATAAGAGGGATATGTTGTCATATAAAGTTACATTTAAAAAAAAAATTACACTAATAAATTAAAAAATACAATAACAAAAAAGTGAATGTTGGCCATAAATAAAATCCTCTAGTTTAATTTTAAATTAATTTTATATAGAGACTTAAAATAATTTGAAGTTTAAAAAAAATATTATTTAGTATACTGGAAATATATTATCCCTTCACTACTCCTAATATGGAGTTGACAAATGACATGTAAAAATAATATTATTTATATTACACGATGTGTAACTAATTATATGTTTAGTTGATATGTAATATTTTAAAATAAGAGAAAAATAAAGTAATTTAAGTTAAAAAAATGCTTATATATATTGAGTAAAAGAGAGAATTCTTATTCCATTATTATGTGCTTTGTAATTCAAGATATAGGAAAAATTTGTAATTCCTTCAACATATAACATTTAAAAAAATTAATTATAGAGAGATAATCTTATAAATATATGGTTTCTACTTTTGAATATAAGAAATCATGTATTGACATTGTAATGGAAGGGCATGAATCATAATAAAATGTTTGCAAATTTGATCCCTCTCGGCCCTTAGTAGATTCAAACTCAAGATAAATCTATACTAGTTTTAAAAAATAATTTTGGTTATTGTTTTGAATTTCATTTTTTTAAAGCCTATAAATTTATAAAATTTAAAATAATTTGTTTTGTGATAAATGTATATAAAAATTTATTGTGAAAAATTTATTCATAAAAAAGGTAATATTTTACCAAAAATGTTAAGTACAATGTACTAAATCAATTATAAACTTATTGTCTTTTCATTCATTATGTAAATTGAATATCATTTTATTCTCATTTAAAAAATAAAAATATAACAAGTCAATAATATTAACTTACTTCCTTTTACTCTTAAATATTCTTTTTCCTCATCTAACCAATAAAACAATAAAAATAAAAATGATGAACTAATAATTGATTTACTGGATACCTGATGCTTAAAATTTGACATATCTTATTCCTATATCCCTCTGATGGTAAATGGTAAACAATAAAAATAAAAATAATGAACCAATAATTGATTTACCGGATACATGATGCTTAGAATTTGACCTATCTTATTCCTACATCCTTCAGATGGTAAAATGTAAACAATAAAAATAATGAACCAATAATTGATTTACTGGATACATGATGCTTAAAATTTGGCCTATCTTATTCCTATATCAGTCTGATGGTAAAATGTGATACATTTACATTTTCTGATAGTAAAATGTAAACAATAGAAATAAAAATAATGAACCAGTAATTGATTTACTGGATACATGATGCTTAGAATTTAAAATGTGATACATTTACCTATGGAATGTGCCTTATATACTTACATTCCTGGCCAAAAAGGTATGTTATCCCATATATGCTTGTACTGCTAAAGAAAGTAGTAGTTCTGATTAAATTTGAATTCCCTCACATCCTTGCAAAGTAAGGAAATATCTTATCCTTTGTATTCTGGGAATTTGCGAGATAAGGACATATCTTATCCTTTAGCAGAGAAGGAATCTTATCCTTTGCATTATTGGCCGGAGGTGACCTTTGTTGTTGTGTCTTTGTCATTCTATCTATACGAGAGACTGAAAGTAGGAAGACAATCCACAATAAATGGAGGATGTTATGGCTTGTATCCTGGTAAGGTATGAGGGGAAATAAAAATGGCCTCTGCATCTCCCACATGCGAAACCACCTTTTGTGTGACCGGAGCAACAGGGTTCGTGGCCTCCTCGCTGGTCAAGCTCTTACTCCAACGGGGTCACACTGTCCACGCTACTGTGCGTGACCCAGGTAATTCCATTCTTCTCTTTTTATTTCAAAAGAAAATAATATATTACATAGTCTTATGGTGTAATTCCATTTTTCTCTTTTTATTTAAGAAGAAAATAGTATATTACATTGTCTTATGGTGTAGTCTTTTACTGTTATAAAAATAAATAAATATTGAAAATAATATATTATATAACATTATAAATATGGTCTAAGTGGCTAAATTTAGTTTTGTTTTGGTTCAATTTTAGCACCAACAAAATGATGATGATGATGATAGTGGGTAAAGTCTACTGAGATCAAATTAGTCTATCGGTTTCTTTTCTTAGTTTTTAATTGTCTGGCTCCTTGTCTTTCTTGGCGAAATTGATGTTGTAAGTTTCTTTTTATAAATGTGATCCAATAATTAAGTGACGAAATTTGGTCTTGGTCTCACAGATCTTCGCACCACTAGAATAAATAAATATTATAAACAAGAATAAGAATATTGTACGGTGACGACGCAGGGAGCGTAGCGAAGGTACGGCATCTCCTGGACATTCCGGGCGCTAGGGAGAGGCTCAAAATCTTCAGTGCGGATCTACTGGAAGAAGGCAGTTTCGATGCTGCCATAGACCGTTGTGATGGCGTTTTCCATGTGGCCAGTCCCGTCAACTTCAACCCCAACGATCCCGAGGTAACTAACAAGTCGTCTCTTCAATTTCTCCCTAAACGGTATTAAGGGTCTTAATATTTAGAAACATAACACTGCTGCTTCGATCCGCAGCGTGACGTGATGAAGCCAGCAATCAACGGAACGCTGAATGTTCTGAGGGCTTGCTCAAAGGCCAAAACTGTGAAGCGCGTTGTGGTCACATCTTCTGCGTGCACGGCTTCCATAAACGAGTCAGAGGAGCAGAATCAGTGCATTGACGAAACCTGCTGGACAGACGTGGATTTTCTCCGCGATAAGAAGCCTCTCGCATGGGTAAATATATATAATTATTAGTATAGATTCATCTTAATTAAATATATAATTATTAGTATAGATTCATCTTAATTAGGGATTTCTTTTTCCGGAAAATGTAAAGATGGTGTGTTTAATGATGCAGGCATATCCAGTTTCGAAGACGCTTGCAGAGCGAGCAGCACTGCAATATGGAGAGGAGCAGGGGTTGGATGTTGTGACGATCAACCCTGTGCTGGTGGCTGGGTCTGCCATTAACCCCAACGTTCCACAGACGGTCGAGGTGGTCCTTTCCCTCCTCACCCGCACTCCCCGAGACATGGAGGCTTTCAAGGTTATTCAAATGGTCTACGGCTTCGCTTCGTTGGTCCATGTAGACGACGTCTGCAGTGCCCAGATTTTCTTAATGGACAACCCCTCTGCGGTGGGCCGTTACATCTGCTGTTCCGTTAACACCCCTATTCCACAGCTCGCGCAGTACTTGTCCACACGTTATCCGCAATATAATGTCCCCACGCAGTGAGTATCAGTCTCAAGTGATTCACCCTTTTCCCGTTGGATTTTGGATTTGGATTTTTTTGATAATTTTTTTAAATATGGATTTAATATGAATTTAGTTAATTTAATTTTTTTAGCTTAAATTAATATAAATTTATTTTAAATAAAAATTTAAATCCAATTTAAATTATTTTATATAATTATACTGATATTGTTTAAATATTTTATATAATGAATACTTTGTGTGTATACATCCAGGTTCGAGGATGTGCCACCGATCCAAAAAGCAAACCTTTCGTCGAAGAAATTGGTGGATAGCGGTTTCTCTTTTAAATTTGGGATCGATGAAATCTTCGATGATGCTGTGGACTACGTGAAGACGAAGGGACAGCTTACTTAATTAATATAATCAAACAGAACAGGGGTGTTTGCAGACTGGCGATAGGAATAATATGAGTATCTTTGGTGCCATAGATTGAAATCATAGAGAGGAAGCTCTTACTATTGTGAAGTCTTTGACCGTAGTTTGTTAAACTATGGTTTAATAGTTGAAGTGTCTCGGTTTAAATTTTCTAAAGAAATTGGATAATGAATTCAACCATGTTAAAAGAATGGTGGTGTTTCATATATATATATATGTGTGTGTTTTGTTTTTTTAACTGTAATTTATTATTGAGGTGTTGGGCAACTCATTGTGAGAAAGATATTTATATTTTTATATAATTAATAATAGTTACATTTAAAATATAGTAAAATGATATTTTAAATTAATAAATTAAAAATAGTAATAACAAAAGAAATTAATGTCCACTATAATTAAAATATTTCACATTGTATTTAATTTTATATAGAGATATAAAGTAACTTGAAGTAAAAGTAATAATTTACCTTTTAGTATGAGGAAGAAATGTAATTTTTTCACTACTTAATATGGAGATGAGTAAAAAAAATGAACTTAAAATAGAGATAACAAGAAATAGTATTATGGTACTACGTGATGTGTAATTACATTCTATATTAAGTTTTTTTTAAATAAAGCTATATTAATAACAAAAAATATTTCAATGTCTATATTAAATAACATAATTTTATATCTACCTTACATAAAAAATAAAATAAATTAAAATTTTCCTTATATTTTTTTAATGTAATTTATTTTATTTCTAATATGGAGTTGATATATAAGATTTAAAAAATATCAATAACAAATAAAAGTTTAACGTAGGTTATAAATAAAATATTTCAATACACATGTTGAAGATTTTTTTTAACATGAAACATATATGGTTGAGAGAATTATTATTCCATTAATAATGGCTCTCTAATTCAATGTATGAGGGTTATTTTTAATTATTTCGATGCTTAATATGAATTTGATATGTAATATTTTACAAAATATTAATAATAAAAATAATTAAATGTATGCATACATAAAAAATATGGGGGGCATATTTTAACATTTTAATGTGGAGAACATGAATTATAAAGAATTCTTAAGAAGCATAATGTCCCCTCGTCCTTTAGACCTCTCAACACCATTTGTAAATCCCTCAGATCTGTGAAGGATCCTATAGACCCCAAGGACATGAAAGGGGTTTATATTATTCCTTGTTCATGTGGGACTCCCTATATTGGTGAGACAGGTCGTTCCATCAATCAAAGGATTAGTGAGCACGCAGCTGACCTCAAGCATAGAAGGGCCAAGTCTTCTGCTTTAGCAGAGCATGTGGAGAAAACCAATCATCATGTCTGCATCAAGGAAGCATAGAAGGGCCAAGTCTTCTGCTTTAGCAGAGCATGTGGAGAAAACCAATCATCATGTCTGCATCAAGGAAGCTAGTGTGATTGCTAGTGTGTTCCATTTCCATCACCGTAAATTTAGGGAAGCGCTTGAGATAAAAAAAAACCAAACAATCTTAATAGAGAGGATGGTTGGAAGATCAGTAGTTGCTAGACCCCAACCCTCTCCTCCTAGTTGTGGTTTTCCTGCCTTCCCTTCCCTTTGGTTTGTTTTTTCCTGTGATCTTCTAGGATTTTTTTTTTAAGCCTTTGTTCCTTGAGGTTCATATAATCTGAGGTATTGTGGAAGCCCCTTTTTATTCTATTAACATAAAGATTTTAGCTTGTAATTATTCCTTGATCATTTTAACCTTTTATTTTGAGTTTAAAATTTTATTTATTTATTTTATTTTTAATTTATTTACTTTTTAATTAATTTGTTTATTTATTTTATTTATTTTTATTTTTATTATTTTTTTAAATTTTTTTTTAACCCTAAACTACTCCAATTTTTATTTAACTAAACCTCGGAATTAATTTTAATTTGTTTTTAATTTATTTATTTTTAAGATTATAAATGTAATTAATAGTATAACTTATTATTTATGTATTATCCTAATATGTATAACTTTTATAATTAACTACTCTAAATATTTAGATTTAATAACTTGAATATCTTACTATTTATTTAAATTAATTTAGTTTATATATATATATATATATATATATATATATTATATCATAATTTGAAATTACCCTATTACTCTTTATTTGGTTAACTTCTTTTTTAACTATTATTAAAATTGATTTAGTTTATAATTATTTTAATATTTATTAATAGATGGAGTAGTCCCTTTGACTTATATATCTAGATATTTATGGGTTTTCATATTTAATGATTTTTATAATTAACTATTAGTTACTCTATGTTTTTAGATATATCAACTTTGTTAACTAACTAATTATGTAAATTATTTTAGGTTATGATTAATTTTGAGAATTATTTGTAAGTGGTTAAAAAGGGCCCATTTACTTTTAAGAATTCAACTACCCTAGTTATTTTTATTTAAATATTGGTTATTCCCCTTATCCTGTTAAATCTAGCCGTTGTCATTATTGTCGTTACCTGGTCATAGCCATTGGGGTTTTTGCTCTATCTATTTAACATGCTAAGCGTGATCTGCTCATTCAACTTGGCTTGACGATGAGCCACACTTGTTGGTTCGAAACGCATTGACAAATGAAATATTTTGTGATTTACACCGAAAAATCTCTCTTAAACCTAATAAATCTCTCTTAAATCTAATATGGATCACAGAAGCCTTAATTCAACAAAATGTTTCAATGCCAACTATATATATATTATAGGGATCAAATATTTTTTCACTCTAAAAGATGTTTGCATCTCAAAAAGATTTGATCCTCTAAAATTTGATAGATCCAGAGTTAAAATGAATCTAGACTGGTTATATATTGGTGATGGAAATTGAAATCCAAAAATAAGCACTATTCATATATATGATAAAAAATTTCAAAGCAAATTTAATATATTTTTTTAATTTTTATTATTAAATATTTTATTTTAATTTTATTATTATTATAAAATAATAAAATTATTACTTTCAAAATAAAATAAAATAAAATAAATATTATATTTTAATTTTTATATTATATTTTTATAATTACCAAATTTAGAGGAGCCATAAACAACAACGAAAGATTATTCTTCATTGATTATTATTATATTTAAATTTGGAAATAACCATAAATAATAATTGAATAAAAAGTTATGTTTCTCTAAATAATAACCATAATTCTGCATGAATCTTTTAGACTTTTAATATGTACCTGCAACCTAATTGTTTCCTATATTGGGATCCCGCTACCTATTTTCCGGAGACATAAAGAAAAAATGTTGCTTCATGAACAACTTTGAATACTTCATCTTTGGAGGCCAATTAATCATTCAAACAATTTTTATTTTTATTTTTAATTTGATTTAAAATTTAAAAAAACAACTAAAATAATACCCTAAACACAATTATTTTATTGAATTGTGGGAAATTGCTTAATACATAATCTAATCAAAACTCAAACCCATCATCACAAAACAAAAAATTAGAACTACCAAATCCAAACCAATGACTAATAAATTCAAATGATGAAATTGATGTATCTTAGTTACATTGAGGTCAATGATATATGACCTCCAAAAGATCAAAGAGTTATCATGAGTGTCTCTTTCAAGGTCATTAAGCTCAACTTTATCATCCATCTCCAATTTCTAAAGCTAGTTAACTAGTATTTCTCATTATAGGGTTAAAATTTATGAACACAACTTTATCATCCATCTCCAATTTCTAAGGATAGTTAACTAATATTTCTTATTATAGGGTTAAAATGTATGAAAACTATAGAGCCAGTCTAAATAAAGACCAAATTAGAAACCTCAACATTAATAAACAAGATTTATTGTCTTTGTTTGTTGACCAGGAAATGAACAACCTTTACCAATCAACAAAGAATGCATTTGTATGGATTGGTGCACCTACCAACCATTTCTAGACAATTGAATGGATTGGTGGTCTATGGTATTCGAAAAGCCTCCTTATAATAATAGGGAGGTACCTCTATACTTCTTGAGGAAGTTATGGGTGGAGTTTCAACTACGACTCCATATCAACTACTTTAACATGGGAGAATTACAAGGGGTGGATTGAGGGTTTACATAAGATAGACAAAATGTTGGGTGCACTACAACAGAGAGGGAGGTTTTAAGGCAATATTTGAGACAATTTTTTGGAAAATTGTTTTAAATTGAGACAAAAAAAACTTGCATATTGTCTTAAATATTGTCTTTAAGTGAGTGTCTCAAATTATTGTCTTAAAAAATTGTCTCTATAAAGACAATATATAACACAAGTGTTATTGTCTCTTACGAGAGAATTTCATTTTTGTCTCTCCAGAGACAATAATGGATTAAGGACATATTGTCTTTATAAAAACAATATGTCTTTTGTCTCTCTAAATATTATAGAACAATTAATCCAAAAAAATATATCACCATTGAAATAAATCAATGTAAAAGTATTTAATTAAAATAAACTACAATATCATTGATTATTTCATGTTAGGGCATAGTGGAATCAGATCACGAACCTCTTGTTTATAAGGCAAGTGCTCTTCCATTAAGCCAACACCCTTTAAAGAATTATGTGAGGAGTTATGAGAGTCCTTGAAATTGCATATATAGTGATTGATTTAAAAAAAAAAAATCTCAACACATAACGGCATACTCTGTTATGCAACCATCTCACAAAATAAAAGAAAAGATAGATCAATGTCTTAAAAATTATCATCTTCGAGGGGGAAACCTCCTTTACATTACATAAATGAATAATTCTTGGATGATACAAATGACAAGACTCATTTGTATATATAGGAGTCTAAGAGGTCACAATATAATCAAAGCCTATATAACAATAATAATGTAAGGGCACAACAATAATAATAGTGGGCTTCTATGGGGCACAACAATAACAATATGGGGGCTACATGAGCATAACAATAACAATATGGGGTCTACATGGGAACAACAATAACAATAAGGGTGCTACACTAGTATTATAGGGACCTAACATGCCCCTCTCCTTTTGAGTAGTTATGGATGCTTCTGTATAAAATTCTCATCCTCCCATGTGGAATCTTCAGCGAATAATTTCTTCCACTTAATTAGATACTTTGAAATTGATCGATTCCATAGTTGTCAGGTTCTTGTTTCTGTGACTGCTTTAGGCTCAAATATGATTTTTCCTTCTTCGTCAAGTTCTGGCAACACTGTTTGAACTAGAAGCTTGTCACTGATAACTTTATTTAAGCATGAAACATGGAAAAATGGTGTACTCGGGAAGATGCATGCAACTTCGATTTGTATGCTATAGTACCAATATTTTGCAACACCTTATAAGGACAGTAGTACTTTGGTGATAATTTATTATCCTTCTTAGCTTGCTTGAGAAACATTTGTTTGTATGATTGTAGTCGTAAAAATACCCAATCATCTACATCAAAACATCTTTCACTGCGATGTTGATCTTTCTGTTGTTTCATTCGATTATGTGCTAGAGTGAGGTTATCCTTTAAGAGTTGGAGAACTTGTTGTTGATGCTCGATGTGATCTTCCACTGCTTGAACCTTAGAATTTTCTCTTAAAGATGATGTGATGGATGGTGGATGATATCCATAAAGTGCCATAAATAGGGTCATTTTTGTTGCAGTATGGAAGGAAGTGTTATACCACCATTCAGCTAGAGGTAACCACTTGACCCATTGTGTTTGTTTATCAGATACAAAACAACAAAGATATCATTCCAAACATTTTTTCACTATCTCAGTTTTCTCATCATATTGAGGATGATAAGATGAGCTATGAGCTATTTGAGTACCAAGGCAAGAAAATAATTTTGTCCAAAAATTTCCAGTGAAAATGGGATCTCTGTCACTTACTATAATCTTTGGGTTTCCATGAAGCTTTTGATTTGTTTCCATAAATGCAGTAGAAATTGTGTTGGCTTTAAAAGGATGATATAATGCACAAAAGTGCGTTAGTCAAGGTTGTCATTGATGGCAATATGGCATTGGCCAAGATGGAAAATATTCTAGAGAGGCCTAATGAATATTATGAAACCTTAGAATGAGATGATAAGGTTGAAGACAATAGATACTTGGTTCCAGATGATGATGCCATAACTCTTGTTTGATAAGAATGACATCAATTAATATGTCAAGCCACTAATGAAGAAGTCTTAAGAAGTGCCAAGTGTCAATCATATGCCTTGATTGATGATCTAGAAGCCCTTGATGACATATGAAGGACTACACTTGATGAATGACCACACTTGATGATGGAAATTGATGATGGTCTTGATGACATGATTGGAAGACTGCCTTGGAGCTCTCGTAATGGGAAATTTATGATTCACTATGGCTTATCACTGCACAAGTATATGATGACATTGTTGGATAGTTCGATAGAGGATGATACACTCATGATGAAATTATTGGATACACTCATGATGTCACTCATAATGATATTGTTGAGCCAAATAATGACGAATCCATGTTGTCCCACACAATAGAAAAGCCTGGTTGTCCTAATCACCTGCTGCACATAAAAAATTCAAGGACAATTACAAATAAAAATAAATTTTGGCATGATGGAGGTAGCCTATCAACATGGGTCCTATACCATCTTGTGGAGTATATTTTTTCCTTTCTAACGAGCCCTTATTTGTCTCGAAACTCCCAGTGGTTTGTGAGATATTGAATTTTTAAGATTAAGAAAATTACACCTAACAGTGAGCCAACCTACACTTTGGCACACAAGTTGGCCTCACTTCAAATAGATGCATCCCTTCATGTCTCCTCATTCTAGCTATCAAATTTCGATGATCTTTTCTGATATTGAGCACAGAATTAAAAGGAGGCCGAGGAGCATATTATAAAACATTGTTTAGGCAACTTTTTTAAGGAGGTCGAGGAGGAATACCTTTATGGTATTCTGGATTTGTGGAGAGACTACATTGCAGCAGACTTTGGATTTATGACAGCCTGCATGAAAGCTTGGATTTTAGTCCTATGGAAGAATTACAGTTTCGTATCTGTGGTTATTTGGGTTGGGTTATCACTCAAGGTTGGACAAGAAGCTTGGATTTTTGACTAGTTGAACTTTAGTCCTATGGTGGTGGACCTTGGGCCTAGCATTGAAGGTTTAGAGTTGTTGCAACCATTATGGAAAGGAGTTTAATTCCTTTTGAAGACTAAAATTTAAACAAGACCTATTCAATCCAGAGAAGTCTACTATTGAGGGCATCCTTGTAGATTTATGAAGTAACCTTTAAGTGGAATTTGAAGTAGCGTTGGGCAAAAGTTTAAATATTGTTATAGCAGATTTGAAGTAGCCTTTTGTGCATGTTCTAGAAGATCTTCCTTAGCCAGATTTCTGGACCAACCTGTGAAGCATTTATTGGTATTCCTAGATTATTGCCTGGCCCATCATTGAATGCCACTTGAAGCATAATTTGAGGCTTGATTGAAGGTTGATTTTGAATCAGACATTGAAGTAGAATTTTGAAGTACCCTTAAAGTCTTGTTGAAGAACATTGTAAGAGTGATGTGCAAGTCTATTGAGAATATCTTAGAGTGACATTTGAAGAGAATTTCAAAACCTTGGAGAATATCTTGGGGCAACCCATTAAAGACACCTTAAGCATTGAAGACTTGTTGAAGAAGACTTAGTTGAAAAATTCATTGAAGACTTAGAAGCAACCTCATTGAATAACTTGTGTAGTAGTAGTGTTAAAGCATTATTAAGGCAACTGTGTTTGAAGACATTTTTAGAAGCTAACTTGGAAGCATTAGTGAAGACCTTGATGCATGATTAAAGACCTCATGGAATAACCTTGGAGAATTTTGTTTGGGTGACATGAAGAGTAGTGGTGACACCTTCATGTGAAGAACAAGGTAGTCATTGATGATGTGATGTGGATACTAAGTGAAGGCATAGCTAAATATTGACAAGACTCATTGAAGAAGACATTAGGAGCCATGAAGTATAATCAAACATATCTTGATGAAGTAAACCTAAGGGTTGGAGCCCAAGAGGTTGGAGCCTCAAAGAGACAAGGTTGGTGCCTTGGAAGATAGGGTTGGAGCCCTAGAGGTTAGATCCTCAAAGAGACAAGGTTGGTGCCTTGGAAGATAGAGTGGGAGCCTTAGAGGATAGGAGTTCTCAAACGACCAGGTTGGTTCCTGTGCCATAGATAGGGTTTCATCCCTAGAGGTTGGTGCCTCAAAGTGACAAGGTTGGAGCCTTGATAAGTCCAAGTCGGTGCTTGGAAAAATACATGTTGGAGCCTGGAGATTGAAGATTGGTGTCTTCATCTAGGGTTGGACCCCTACACAAATATTGTACTTGATTTATTGAGATTAATAAAAGTATTTATTCTTTTTTTGTTTTGATTATAAGTGATATGATTGGTAAAAATAGAAATTGAAAAGAAATACTGATTCACCCCCCTCTCAATATTTCCAACAAAGTGTGCATTCTTGGTAAGTCTATCAACTACCACCATGGTGACACTCTTTCCTTCAGATTTGGGTAAACCTGTGATAAAATCCATTGCGACCTCCTCTCAACGCTGAATTGGAATGACTAAAGTTTGTAACAAACTTGGGGTCTTAATAGCCTCAAGTTTATTTTGTTTGAAAACCAAACATTCTTCCACAAACTTCTGAATTTCAGATTCAAGGCCATTCGAAAAAAATTCCTTCTTAACCCTATGGTAAGTATTTAAAAATCCCGATTGCCCTCCTAAGGGAGAGGTGTGCAATTCCAAAAGAATATTTTGTTTGAGTTGGGAATTCTAACAGATATATAAGCGATCTTTGTAACATAATGAATCATTTTTCCAGCTAAATGTATCAGATGTACTGGGATCTTGCTACAACTTTTGAAAGAGTGACCACACCTCTACATCATTCTTCCATTCATCCTTTGCTTCGGTTATCCACTCAGGTTGTATAATAGAAATGGCATAAAGCAATGCTTCCCATCCTCATCCTTTCTTGAGAGTGCATCTACAACAACATTTTTCTTCCCTTTTTTGTAGATGATTTCAAAGTCATAACCCAACATCTTTGTCACCCATTTTTGTTGCTCTTTTGAAGATAATATTTGTTCCAAAAGGTATTTAAGACAATCATGATTTGTTTTTACCTTGAAGTGTCATCCCATTAGGTAAGGTAGCCATTTCTTTAGTGCATGTAGTATTTCTAACATTTGCTTCTCATAAATAGGTTTGTGTAAATACTTTCCTTTGATTGGACGACTTTCAAAAGCAATGGGTATTCCTTCTTGCATTAAAACAATACCAATTCCATTCACTGAGGCATCACATTCAACAATAAAATTTTTTGGTAAGTCTGGCATAGCTAAGACTAGTGCTTGGCACATTTCCTCAACATGTAATGGCATAATCTGTTATGGAACGAGGTCACAAAATAGAAGAAAAGATAGTTCAATGACTTAAAAATTATCATATTCGAGGGGGAAATCTCTTTTACATTACATAAATGAATAATTCTTGGATGATACAAATGAAAATACCTCCTTTGTATATATAGGAGTCTAAGGGGTCACAATATAATCATAGCCTACATAACAATAATAATGTAAGGGCACAACAATAACAATAAGAGGGCTACACTAGTATTATAGGGACCTAACATAATCTTTGTAAAATATATGATCATGCGGCCCTATTTTTAACAAAATAAAAAATAACTCAATGGAGTTAGCTCAATGTCACACCCATGTAGCAAGACATGCACAACAAACTAATAATACACAATAATAGACAAAAAAATTAATCTTGTCATACAAAGAAAAGTGATCTCTTTGTCTAGTTCCTCTTTGGCCACATCATTGGTTAAATACGGAAAATAAATAAGCAAAGAGATTTTCTGCAACTTGGTAAAGCAAGGTAAAGACCTAAAATAATTATTTTTGAAATCCAATTAACAAAAGAAATCAACATCGAGTCTACACAAGCTAGATTACATATTTCATATAAAAAAAATTCACCTCAAACTTGAAATACCATTTTAAAGGGGCATCCCTAGATGAACCATTAACTTGTTAGTTTGTAGGATTTTGGAGAAGGTTTTAGCCATTTCAATATTCATGTTCTATTGTCAATCTGGTTATATAGAAATGAGGAAAATATCCAAAGAGAAGAAAAGCACATCTTATCACAGACTTAAAGCAAGCGTTAGATCAACCTGGAAAAAAAAAAAAAAAAGGCTCAATTGGGCAACAAAGGGAAATACAATGAGTGGATAGGTGGATGGATACAACTACAAGATAATAATGAAGATGAGATTCAAGGAAGGCCTAGGAAGAGGAACCAACAACCATGCAGAGCTCATGGTACTAACTACACTTATTTCAATTGTAGGAATAAATATGTCGGCAAAAGAGAATTTTTGGGATTTTATATTAGTCATTGGATGGTTTTCAGGCACACTATAGGTTAACAATATTCACCATCAAGTGAGAGTAATTATGAGCCTTCAAAATTTTAGTACATATTTAAAGTTTTTGTGTTACACTATATAGGATGTGAACCATGTTCCCTCCAAATACATGATATGTACAATGTAAACAACAACCAACATCATGGGGATACCCTAAAATATGGAAGCCTAGGATGAGTGTCCAATGCATATGTGCTATTTTCCCTAATGTGCATTAAACAAATCACAATCCCTAGTCAAAACAAACCTAAGAGTCAGAGATCTACAATGAGTCTCCATGCATGTGTTTCTTTTCTCAATGGTTTTCTAAACAATTATTTATGACTCAATGTTGGACGATCATCTTTGAGAAACACTCGATAGACATCAAAACTATATGATGAAAATTAGATTATAATTAACATATTATAATTTTAAGAAATTTGAATCTCAAAAGCTTGTAAACACCCCAATCAAGTAATTATAGGCAAGGAAAATGTGAGGAAACAAAATCTCTTTCCAACGGATCGAATATGCAATTAACAAACACCAGTGTGCATTCAAAATAAGTGGCGCTCAATATGAAAAATTGTTTCACTAGTCTTCTTTTGTAACCAAGCACGCAATAAGGTGACACATTGAAGACGCTTATTTTCTATGATTTTCAACAAAAGCTAAAAGAATGCAACCTTTGTTCCAAACAAAATTATGAAACATGTTTCCTATAATCATTTTATGGAACATTGATTTACTATATTTTAATTCCAGAATGTTTAAGGGAGCCTGTGCAATATAAACGATAAATAATTTTGCTAGCAACCTCTTCAATTTTGTAATAATCAATTTAAAAATTAATTAGTAAATTTCTGCTTGTTACAAATTTCAAATTTATGAATTTTATGTTAAGAAAATGTATCATTTAGATATCGAACATTGCATGTCTTAAATCAATATAGAATTTGCATATATGTAAAAATTGCACCACTAAAAGCCGCACCAATGCTCGTTTTGCACATACCAAACACGAGTTTAGAAGGAGACCAAAATGCCAGATGAACACCACCGGAGTATAACTTTAATTTGAAAGTCCCAAAAAACTAAGTTTCCCATATTTTGATAAGAAAACGATAGATAGGAAATGTATGTGAACATGTTGAAAATCATAACCACTTGGTTCTTTCTCATATAACTTTTCTTGATGAATGAAAACAATGTATTATTTTGTATAAAAACTTGAGCTATGAAATGATCCATGATAATTGTAGATTCTTGGGGCTTGGTTTTTAAGGCAAAGTCCAAAATTCACTCTAAAATAAACTATGATCATCAATAACCACTTGGTGAATGCTAATAGTCAACCAGTAAACCAACAACACTAGAATTTGAAACAAAACATGTCAAACTGAAAATTAAGTATGTTAACACTAGAGATAATTAAGCACTTGACTTTGGGTACTTGTACCCACTGGGGAGATATTACCATTAAAGGAAATCATAACACAAGTAGCAATACAAAAAGTATAAGTGATCTAAATGATGACGTTATCAAAGATGCAAGTGAAGGATTGGGAAATGTATGGTGATCGAGGGAATGATAGATCCCAGAGACAACAAGATGATGTTATTGGAGAGGGCCATGTCATTACGGAGGGAGGGATTTAGTTTCTAAAAGAGTCTCAACTCAATATACTCAGTTGGATGGGTTGTTTATCTTAGATATAGTTAGATTGGTTAAATTTAGCTTATCAGTTTCATGGTGGTAGGAGAGGGAGGTGGAACCTGTTGTGAAGGGGATGTAGCAATGAAAAAGGATCAAGAGGAAGAATGGGGATGAGAAGCTTAACAATACTGCACAAGGAAAATATGTTCCTTCATGTAAAGGAAAAGGGAATGCTAGGGAGGAAAGTTGATGCAAAGAAAGGGTGAATTATGCCTCCCTGAATGCATATCATGAGACCGTGTTTAAGCTCTTCCATTATGAAGCTGCAAGATGACTAGAGGAGTGTAAGTACAATGAAGAAGCTAAACATATTATGGGCTAATAAGAGGTTCAATAAGGCCCTTTCTGGCTCTTCCTCATTGAGACTAGAGACACAAGAGTTAAGAGTGTTTACAAGGTAGCAGTAGATGAGATGGATTGTCAAACATATGCTGGCACGGGTGTTGGTGGACTGTCACAATGAAAAAAATGATCTGAGGGAGAAAATGAATACCTTCTTCCAAATAAAATTTCAATGTTCAAGGGCAATTTGGGAGGGGTGGTTGAAGGTTCCCCAAGCTAGGTTAAGTGATTGCAATTGATTAAAGAAAGGAAGAGCTAAAACAATTGATAAGAAGAGCTAAAACAAGAAGCAAGTCTTTATTTGTCAATTGATAAGTAAAAAGTTACATAAAACTTAAAATAAAGGAAGATCTAAAACTAGAACTAGGTATTTGTTTTTCAATTGATATGTAAAAATTACAAGTCTGCATGGGGTAGCTCAAGTGGTAGTGGCCGTGGAAATGAAGTCTCACCGAACCGGAAGTCTTGGGTTCAAATCTTGGGCTACCCTTCCCCCATAGCGGGGTGTGTAATGGACATGAAAATAGGAGAGTCCTACCAAGCTTACAAAAAAAATAAATGTAAAAATTACATAAAAATTAGAAGAAAGGAAGAGCTAAAAGAAGAAGTAGGCCTTTACTTTGAATTGATGAGTAAAAATTACATAAACATTAGAGAAAAGAAAGAGCTAAAACAAGAATCAGATTTTAATGCCCTGTTCATTAAAAAAGGTGCAAGAATAATAGACAGGGTTGTCCCTCTTAATACATTTTGAGAGTTTTTCTTGACGCCCAATATTTGGCCATAAATACTTGAAAATTGACATTGGCGCTACCAAGGAAGAAGATGGCAAAATTAGCAACATTCATGGAATCTTGCATCAAGGAATGCAAATTTGGATATATAGATTTACTTCATTTATTTAAGAGTTAAAGTGCGTTGACATAGGAAATAGCTCAGATTATGTATAAATAGAGGTTACTAGAGGTCATTATTGTACACATTGACTTAACGATTTGGATATGTGGATGCAGTTGAGTTATTTGGGAATCATTTCAACTTCTCCTAATGTATAAAGAGTTATTGTGTAACTCATCTAATGTATAAGGATTTATTGTGTATCTCATCATTAGAATCACTTTAAGAGTTGTTCTTTACACAAAACATTGACATAAAAATATGAAGATTGGCATTAACACTACCACAACATAATATGAAAAAATTAGCAATATTCATGGAATGTGGCATCAAGGAATGCAAAGTCAATATTGTACATATTGACTTATGATTTGGATATATGGATGTACTTGATTTCTTTAATATTTATTATGTAATGCATCTAATGTATAAGGAATAGTTGTATAACTCATCATTAATATCACTTTGGGAGTAACTGTTCTCCATGCGAATATTGACAAGAAAGACATGAATATTGACATTAGCACTACCAAGGAAGAAGAGGGAAGAATATATAATATTCCTAATGGAAAATTTGCAGTGATAAAAAAGACATGCAATAATTTTCAAAACAAAATGTACTCAACAATTGACACATAAATAGAAATTTCTCATTAAACACCCGACTGGCTCATTTTCATTAATAAAATATGTTGGAGTACAATAGAAAATAGATGAAGTGCACCTGGGCTTGCACAAGGCAAGCTAAAAGCCTCAAGTGATCAATACAAAAGTGCCCAATTGTTGTAGAAATGTTGCTCTCCATGAAACTACGTCGTCCCTCCAAATCTGCACCGTTCGCTGACTTCAAGCTTTGATTTCCCCCCTAAAAACAACCCATAAATTTCTGTAAATTTAGGAGTGTACTCCTTACCAAAAACCCAGAGAAACCCAAAAAGAGTTTTCCCTATTTTTGACCCTCCAATTTCGGCCTCCTAGAGCTTGGCCCTCCTCCAACACTGGGAATCTGCACCTGTAGCTAGAAGTGTTGTATCCTGCTCCCAAAATGTCAAGAAACCTCCCAAATTAGCCTCCCAACAAATTCCCCACAACCCAAATCCTCAATCCTCTGGGTAAATCTCCCTCCAAACAACCCCCTCTAGTGACTGCGCAGTCTTGGGTGGAGATGATGCAGTCCCTTGCACCAAAAACTCGACCTGGGTGATTGGCTCCCCCTCTTGCTGTAATATCGCTCCTTTGAGATTAAAACTTGATAAGAATGCCTCCAAAAACCAGTTCACACCCAAATCCTAACTCTACTGCTCCACACAAACACACAGTCTCTCCCACTGCATCCGTGCTGAGCCAAGGCAACACAATCCTTTGATGGTGGTCACTCTCTTTGTCTCCAACTGCAAAGAAAAACCCTCTTAGGGTGACACTCAAGGTCCACCAAAGAAAATGGTGAGCTTCACTCCTTGGGAAGCTCTTGTTCTAAAGAACATGTTATAGCTTATATGAATAGCCAAAGCAACAATGAATTCTCAAATCAACAGAAAGCCCCAAATGCTGCTCCTCTCCTTCTATTTATGCTTGCTCCCTTGGGTCTCACGTGGGTCCCATCGAATATTTCGACCCCCACTTAGGAAAATCGAGTTGCCTCCAAGGGATGCGTATTTTTGGTGGGTGAGTGGTCCCCACAATCCACTAAAATGCATATCGACCCCCTTTTCTTCTAAGTTCTTCTACCAAAAATAACAAAATTTCCAAAAATGTTTTTTCCTCTCCTTGGGAGAACAATTAGGAAGGGACATTACAGAATCAACAACATTCAAGGAAGGTGGCATGAATGAACCATTGTGCTTCAAAGATAAATATAAAACATGAACAACTACTACAAATCTACAATGCGTAGAATCAAATGAAAAGAAGCCTTGTAAAATAAGCTAATCAAGGACTAAAACCAAAAGGAATTGAATAGGATGGATGGATATCATCTATTGATCAGTGGTTGTCATTGATGTCAACCCAAGCAGCACCAGGGGCTACCCCGATCTTGCATGGGCATTTTGACTTGACAAATTACTCTATTCTGAGTCAAGTATCTTCTATATGGATTCTACTCGTCGAGATGTTTCCGTTGATATATGGCACAACAAGTAATTCTTCACGGTTTGAGAGATGTTTATGTTTGATGTTAGTAATCTGAGTTAGTGGGCTAAAACCCTATGGGGTTGTGGCATGTCACTCATAATTGGTTGTGGTCATTGAATAGTCAATAATTAATAATAATAATAAAATTCTCCTAAAATCCCTCCAACTTTCACTTGTTGAGGACCCTCTCAACTCAAGAAATTCATATAAATAATGACCCTCATATCCTCCTCTAGTAGGGATTTTGTGGCTTCAAACAGGTCATCGTGGCATGTTTGCTATAAAACTTTTTTTGCGAAGCTTCATAAGCTGAAATTAAAACCCATTTGAGAAGAAACCGGGATGAACCTCGTGACCGAATTTCATATCTTGGTTCACTATATTTTCAGAGATATGATCTGAGGAAGTTAGGGTTTTTGCAGGCTCCCGAATTCCATGTCAAATAGGTGACATTAGAAAAATCGTCATAAATTTCTCTTTGAGCATTGGATTCAAATTTCATAAATAGTCATAAAAAGCAGACGGACTTTATTTTGTTGAGTAGTGTTTTCAGGGCCGAAGGTTGCAACAGTGACACCTGACACTTCGTACAAGTTCACTCTACCGAACCAGTCTATAATCAGGTCATCGTGGGAGATTGGGCATAACTTTTCTTGAAAAACCCAATCTTGATCAGACCTGTGGAGTTGGAAGGAGGACGAAGGGCTACCATAAGATGAAATTTCATACCCTGGAAATCTGAAATTACATAGATACAACAGATTCAATATCGAGAACCTAGAAGGCAAGAAAAACCATGCATTCAAGGATCACCGCAGTAAGGACCACACATCAATAGTCAAGGGTAAGTTTCCTACAACAACGTATGTATGATTAGTGTTTACATTTGAATTTTGAGTATCATCTCTGACATATGTTTTTGCACGACAACATAATTATATACAGGGTCTCAGTTATATCTCCGTTTCTATATGTCACAGTTAGTTTTTCGGATGTCATATTCTTGATGCTACACATTTGATGCTACACCAAGTCTGCTAAATGTATATGATGTTGTAAGTTCATGTTACGTGTCTTGTCATATTTCATAGAATGGTCTCTGTTGTTGTACTTATAACTTGGTCCATCACAAGTCTAGGGTCTATCATTAGTTTTTATTGTATATATCTTTAGGTCAGTTTTGGATATAGTCTTGCATATATTCCAGGCCTATATCAAGAGTAGGAGCCTTTGTCTACTGCTGCAACAAGTCAACAACAAAAGTGACAAGCATACTTCAGGTACGCATTGTAATTTTAATTTGTATTTATTCATTATTATGCACTTACATGTGTTTTTCAGGTAGAGGTAAGTTGAAGGGTATTTTGTTTTGTTTTGGGATTGGTTTCACCGCAAAAATTTTGCATGCATGTAGAAGAAGATTCAAGTACAACTTCAAGCAAGAATTCAAGAGAAGAAGTATCAAATCAAAGGAAGCATTGTAGCGGGACATCCTTTGAACACATGACAGTCATCCGTATATTGTGAAGAAGTGTCAAGGCCAAGAGTCATCATTGTAAAGTTGTAAAAGAGTCATTTGTAAAAGTGTCATCATTGGAAGAGTCATTATTGTAAAAGAGTCAATCTGCCTAGAGTTGAAAAGGCATTATTGGGAGGTATAGGAGTCTCTGTTGGGATGATGTCATGGTTGGGTTGCAGGTCATAGTGTGATTGGGTGTTCGGTCAAAATCATTATAAATAATATTGTATCGTGGATCATTGTCCCTGGTACGGGAATCCACACTCTTGTCTCATTTTAGTCATTATAGGGTGGCAGGGAGGTGTTAGGCTAGTGCATGAAGTCACCTACAGGTTGGAGCCTATGAACACTTCAGGGTGGTAGGTTGGTCTAGGATGTTGGGCCATCCACTCAGTTGACTACTGAAGAAACCAGGGCGTTGGGGTATCCTTCTAGTGGGAGCTGGAGAAGAATGATTTTCTAGAATTCTAGGAAGTTGTTGCTTTCATTTCAGTTGGGGCTGAAGATTAAAGACTTTATTAAAAATCATTCGGTGGTTTTTGACCCAGAGGGGGTTTTCCGCCTAAAATTCTTGTGTCTACTGTGTTATTTTATTCACTGTTATTACTCCATAAACATTAATAATAATTGAAGACTAACTAATGCTCTGAAAATTTTTAAGAGTGATAATTGCTAAGGAAAACTGATTCACCCCCCTCTCAGTATTTCCAACAATTGGTATTAGAGCTTGGTTCCTTCAGTAACAGCTTAACCGTTGGAAGTCAGTTTTCAGAGCATAGAGATGGGAAATTCAAAGAAGAAGGTTACAAGGATTTCAAAGGAAGGTACATGTACAACAAAATATGAAGAAAGTGAGTATTGTGTACCAACCCCTGATTTTAAAGAAGATAATCACTGGATATGGGAATCCAGGATGGAAGTACATTTGTAGGCACATGGAGTATGGGAATCAATTGTTTCTGGAGACACATCTACCGATGAAGCTAAAAGGTACAATTGAATGTAATTTTGATGTTTTGCAAAATTCCGTGAAAACAAAAATTGGTCAATGTTCAACAACTAAAGCTCTTTGGGAAAAGCTTCATAATCTCTATTCAACAAAGCAATTAGGTCAAGATGTTATTGAAAATTCGGATCCTTTTGATTATGATGAAGAAATGGGAGAAATGAGTAAAATAGAGTTTCAAAATCAAGTGATCAAGGTGATAAAGGAACTCAAAAGTCAAAAGGAAAAGACAAGACTTTTGGAAGCAGAATTGAAGACAACAAAAGAACTCATCAAAGAAAATGAAGAGTATGAGAAGATGATTAGTAGTCTTAGAACTCAATTGGAAGAAATCAAGAATACAGTGACATGAGACCTCAAGAGAGAAGTCCAACAGAAGCAACAAGAACTCGACACAACATTTGCAGAGATTAGCAGGATCACACAATAGATGCAGGAAGCAGAAATTGAAAGGAAGGAATATGATCAAAGATACATATCTGTTGTTGACCAAAAGAAAAAGGAATTAGAAACGTCTTAAGTAGAAATAAGCAGGCTTAGGATTGAGAATGAGAAGAAGAAGGAACAAATACAGGTTCTCAATAAAGAAGTAGAGAAGACCACTCTTCTAAAGCTACAGGTTGAGGAGGCAGAAAAAAGAAGGAAGATCTTGAAAATATGGTTTCAAGAAGATCTTGCTCAAAAGCAAGAAGAACTTGATGCAACCCGTGATGAGATCAACAAACTCAAGGGATCACAAAAATAACACTTACAAGATAAGACATATGAAGAAGCAAAAATGAAGGCAATTAAAGATGGTAAAGCTCCAGTTGATGAAGGTACAAGCTCCACATCTTTGCAGGATGATTCTAAGAAGGAAGTTGATCAAAGTGAAAATCCAAAGAAGAATGTTGCAACTCCAAAGAACAAGACCGAAGCAATCAAGAACAAAGGACCACAACAAACTACAACACCGCCTCCAAAGAAGAATGAAAAATATTCCAGGTATGTTCATTTATTTAATGGTTATTGTTTTTCATGTGTTAACTATGGACATATGGCCAAGGATTGTAAATTTATTGATAGGTACAGCTATCAAGGACCATCACATCTAAATGAACCATTCAGGTACGCACATTTATTTAATGGTTATTTATTTTTATGTGCTAACTATGGACATATGGCTAGGGATTGTGAAGTTTTTGATAGGTACAATCATTATCTGCAAAACCCTAGAAGCAAGTTTGCAGGATCACGAGATAGGTTCCACGATGATTTTGTCAAAAGAGAATATGTGCTAGATGGGCCAAACATTGAATGTTTCAAATTCCATAACTATGGCCATAGCGCTCGCAGTTGCATATATCAGATGGAATCACCTATGGACAACATTGAAAGCTTCAAGTGTCATAACTATGGGCACATGGCTCAAGATTGTAGGAATAAGAAGGTCTCGAAAATGAAACAGGTATAGGAAGACAAAGTAGATAACAAGGTTTCAGCAATTACACTTTCAGGGTTTGTAAAAGCAAAAGGTCATGAGGAATTAGCAGTTGCTTCAGATAATGACTCAAGTCAAGATGGCCCGTTAGGTGACTCACTATTTTGAACAATCTGGCTTGTTGACTCCTTAATGTTTGTAGAGGATGAGTCTATGCAGCAGTATATGCCACAAGTCTACGATTGACAGGAAGATAGTTTGAACAAGATGGCAGTTTCATTACAAGTTCAAGGGGAGCAAAACAATTGAAGGATTACAGTTTACCGGGAACAAAGCAAGATTAGTCTGCAAAGGATATGCACAGATTGAAGGAATTGATTTTGAAGAAACATTTTCTCTCGTTGCCAGAATGGAAGCTATCAGAATGTTTCTCGCTTATGCTTGCTTGAGAAAAATCAAGGTCTACCAAATGGATGTTAAGTTAGCTTTTCTAAATGGTGAATTGGAGGAATAATTTTACATTCAACAAGCCGAAGGTTTTCTGCTCTCTGACAAAGAAGATTACGCTTGTAGATTAAAGAAGGCTCTATATGGTCTCAAGCAATCTCCTAGGGCTTGGTATGCTCGTCTTGATAGATATCTACATCAACAGAGATTCAAGAAAGGAAGTGATAACAACAATCTTTATGTGAAAGTGGATCGAGATAACCTAACAATTATCAAAGTATATGTGGATGATATAATCTTTGGAAGCAATGATGACAGATTAAGTAAAGACTTTGCCACAAAAATGCAAAGTGACTTTGAAATGTCTATGATTGGCGAACTGACATACTTTTTAGGGATTTAGATTCTCAGCAGGATAAAGGAATATTCATACATCAAACCAAGTACATCAAAGAAATGCTCAAGAAATTCCACGTGGAAGATTGCAAGCCAGTCCTTACCCCCATGGTAACATGTTGCAAGTTAATCTTAGAAAATTTGTCAAAGGATGTGGACCAAAGGTTGTATAGATCCATGATTGGTAGTATCTTATATATGACAACCTCCTAGCTTGATGTGATGTAGGCAGTTGGATAAGTAGCAATATTCCAAGCAGCACCAAAAGAATCTCATATTATTGCCGTCAAAAGAATTCTTCGGTATCTTAAGGGTACAACGAAATATGGTCTATGGTATCCCAAAGGAAATGATCTGGTCATCCAAGCTTATACAGATGTAGATTGGGAAGGAAGTGTTGATGATCATAAGAGTACCAGTGGAGCAGCATCCTATCTGGGTGGTTGTCTTGTTTCATGGTTTAAGTAAAAAAACAATCTTCAATCTCGTTATCCACAACAAAAGCAGAATATGTCGCGGAAGCAGCTTCTTGTACTCAAGTTCTTTGGATGAAGCAAACTTTGCAAGATCTTCAATTCAAGTTTGATGAGCCCATTCCCATCTTTTACAATAACACCAACACCATGAGTATCTCCAAGAATCTTGTGATGAATTCCAAAACGAATCACATTCCGATTAAATATCATTTTGTTAGAGAGCAAGTCATTGAAAAGAATATCAACCTTTAATATGTTGGCACAAGGGAACAAATTGATAACATCTTTACCAAACCATTACCCCGTGAAGCATTTGAGTATCTTCACCAAAATCTTAGGATTCTCCCAAGTTTTCATTAGACTCTTTCTCTTATCTACTCAAGTAGAAAGGGGGAGTGGAGGTGTGTATAGGTCTGTAGGATGGCTGTTTGTCAGGGGGAGTTGCCCTTTGCCATTGATGACAAAGGGGAAGAGAAGGTAGTAGGAAGAGTCATGATCATAGGGGGAGTACTTGTGTTTCCATCAATGCCAAAGGGGGAGAATGTTGATCAGTGGTTGTCATTGATGTCAACCCAAGCAACACCAGGGACTACCCCGATCTTGCATGGGCATTTTGACTTTAAAACTTACTCTATTATGAGTCAAGGATATTCTATATGGATTCTACATCGTCGATATGTTTCCGTTGATATATGGCATGCCAAGTAATTCTTCACGGTTTGAGAGATATTCATGTTTGAAGTTAGTAGCCCCAGTTAGTGGACTAAAACCCTATGGGGTTGTGGCATGGCACTCACAATTGGTTGTGGTCATTGAATAGTCAATAATTAATAATAATAAAAAAATCTCCTAAAATCCCTCCAACGTTCACTTGTTGAGGACCCTCTCAACTCAAGACATTCATATAAATAATGACCCTGATATCCACCTCTAGTAGGTATTTTGTGGCTTCAAACAAGTCATCGTGGCATTTTTGCTATAACGTTGTTTCTGCGAAGCTTTAGAAGCTGAAATTAAAACCCATTTGAGCCGAAATTGTGATGAACTTCATCACTGAACTTCAGATCTTGGTTCACTATATTTTCGGAGATATGATCTGAGGAAGTTAGGGTTTTTGCAGGTTCTCAGATTCCATGTCAAATAGGTGACATTGGGAAAATTGTCATAACTCTCTCTGAACATTGGATTCAAATTTCATAAATATTCACAGAAAGAGGATGGACTGTAGTTTGTTTAGGGCCGAAGGTCACAACTGTGACATGTGGCACTTCGTACAAGTTTTCTCTACTGAATGAGTCTATAATCAGGTCATCGTGGGAGATTGGGCATAACTCTTTCTTGAAGAATCCAATATTGATCAGATCTGTGGGGTTGGAAAGAGGACTCAGATGGCTACCACAGGACAAAATTTCAGACCCTGGAGATCTGAAATTACATAGGTACAACAAATTCAATATCGACATCCTAGAAGACAAGAAAAAACATGAATTCGAGGATCACTGCAGTAAGGACCACACATCAACAGTCAAGGGTAAGTCTCCTACAACAAGGTATGTATGATTAGCGTTTACATTTGAATTTTGAGTATCATCTCTGACATATGTTTTTTCATGATAACGTAAGTATATATAGGGTCTCAGTTATATCTTTATGTCTCTATATGTCACTGTTAGTTTTTCGGATGTCCTATTCTTGATACTACACATTTGATGCTACATATTCTTGATTCTACACCAAGTCTGCTAAATGTATATTATGTTGTAATTTCATGTTATGTGTCTTGTCATATTGGATTGGATAGGATGGTCTTTGTTGTTGTACTTAGAACTTGGTCCATCACAAGTCTAGGTTCTATCATCAGTGTTTATTGTATATATCTTTAGGTCAGTTTTGGATATAGTCTTGCATGGATTCCAGGCCTTTATTAAGAGTGGGAGTCTGTGTCTACTGCTGCAACAAATCAACAACAAAAGTGACAAGCACACCTCAGGTACTATCATGTTAGGAGGTAACTCCTCAAATGTAATTGTATTATTCATTTAGGTTGTTCATTATTATATACAAGAGGGAGTGACTGTTAAGTTCATCTCTCGATGACTCTCCATTTCCTCTATTATTTATTTACACTAATTACGGCTGTTCACCCAATCCCTATGATTAGGTGTCAACATTCCCCCCCTTAATCTGAAGGGATGTTGGTGAGTCCAAGCATCGTTCTGAATCTTTCAAGCTTTTCTCTTCCAAGCGCTTTGGTGAAGATGTCTACAATCTATTCATTAGTGGAACTATGGCGAAGATGGATTGTTTTGGCTTCAACATAATGTCGAATCAGATGATATTTTGTATTGATGTGCTTCGTTAGATCATGGAACTTTGGGTTCTTGGCCAACTTTATTGCCGAGGTATTGTCAATCATGAGTGGAGTCAATTGTACTTGTTTTACCTGCAAATCTTCAAAAAATTTCCTAAGCCACACAATTTCTTTTGTTGCCTCAGCTGCTGCCACATATTCTGCCTCTGTTGTGGAATCTGCTGGAACTGTTTGTTTGTTTGATCTCTAGGAGACAGCTCCTGATCCAAGACTCATAGCATAACCCGAAGTAGATACCCCAATTTCTTTGTCTCCATCGAAGTCTGAATCGGAGTATCCAATCAAGCTGAAGTCGCCCACATGTGTATACTTGATTCCAAGGTCTTGAGTTCCCTTCAAGTACTTTAGAACTCTTTTTGCAGCAGACCAATGTCCCTCGCAAGGTTTTTGCATAAATCTGGAGAGGATTCCAACAACGAACGAAATGTCTGGTCTGGTAGTAGTTAGGTAGTTGAGACTTCCTACAAGCTTTCTATACTTTGTTGCATCCTCAAATTCTTTTCCTTCAATGGATGTGAGCTTTAAGTTTTGTTCCATTGGAGTAGTCAGAGGATTGCATTCAGTGATGCCGAATCTGTTCAACAGATCTCCAATGTACTTCTTTTGAGAAAGGAATATGGACTTTGGATGTTGAGTTACTTCAATACCAAGATAGTAATGAACATAGACCAAATTAGTCATTTCAAAACCTTTCCTCAATTCCTTCTTTATGGATGCAATGTAGCTCTCATTGTTCCCTGTCATCAAAAGATCATCTACATATACCACAAGATATACAACTGTTTTGCCAACCTTCTTGACAAACAAAGTTGCATCATCAAGATCATAATGTTTGAAATTGAGTTTCAGAAGATGCCCAATTAGTTTTTCATACCAGGCTCGCAGTGCTTGTTTGAGGCCATACAAGGATTTCACAAGTTTGCATACTTTATGTTCATGTCCTTTTACAGCAAATCCTTTAGGCTGGGACATAAAAACATTCTCTTTTAGATCTCCATTCAAGAAAGCAGTTTTTACATCCATTTGATGGACTTTCCAACCGTTCTGAGCTGTTAGGGGAAAGAGTGTCCGGATGCTAGCCCATTTTGCTGTGGGGGCAAAAGTATCCTCATAATCGACCCCTTCCTTCTGTGCAAAACATTTTGCCACAAGCTTGACTTTGTGCTTGTCAAGTGAGCCATAAACTTTATACTTGTTCTTGTAGACCCACTTGCAGCCAATTGGTTTGGTTCCCAATGGTGGATCAACCAGCTTCCAAGTGCCATTCTTTATTAAGGCATCATACTCCTTTTGCATTGCTTCTTTCCATTCATCATGAGAAACAACTTCTTTGAAGGAAGTTGGTTCAAAATCTATAAACAAATTCAATTCACAATCATAAGAAACATCCATATCAACGGGTGAATCAGAGTCATCTACATCACCTCCATTTTGACGGTTTGAATTTCTAGCTCCTGTCTTTCCAACCTCATCAAGATGAACACTTTTAAGTGTCTTTGTTAGCCACTTTGGGGGACCTTTCTCAGATGGTCCGGGCTGCTCCGTTGATTGAGTTGAGACTGAATCAAGATTGAGTCTCCCAATTCTGTTAATCACATCACTCAAAATATCATCCATTGTTGGAGTTTCATGCGGGGGAGAGAGTGCTTCAGAAGAAGATTCCATAGGTTGATCTAGGATAGGAATCCCCCCTTCAAGATGTGGAATCTGATTATCAAATTCTTGAAATGATTTTGCATTTGCGAATCTATCCAAGCGATCAAGTTGTCGCTCAACAACATTGTCAATGTTGGATGATTCAAGAAAGATTACATCTCTAGATATAACAAACTTTTTATTGACTTCATCATAGAGACGGTATTCTTTGGAGGTGTTGGAATAACCCAGGAAGATACACTTACGACTTCTTGCACCAAGTTTGTTTCTATGTACCTTTGGTATCAATGCATAACATGTGGAACCAAAGACCCTAAGATGCTTTACCAAAGGAATGTACCCATACGACATTTCATAAGGAGTCTTGTTTCTAATAGCATTAGATGGACATCTATTCTTTACATATACAACACATAGAACTGCATCAACGCAAAACATCAATTTTACATTTTTGAAAAACATCATGGAGCGCACCATATTTAAGATTGTCCTATTCATTCTTTCAGCTACTCCATTTTGTTGGGGATTATAAGGCACAGTTGTTTGATGTTTGATCCCATGTTGGTGAAGATAGTTTTCAAATTCATTTGAAGTGTATTTTTTACCATTATCAGTGCGAATAGAGCCAATATGAGATTGTGCATCATTTTCAATCCATGTATGAAAGTTCTTGAATGCTTGAAAAGCATCACATTTGTTCTTCAATAAATAAACCCAACACATTCTGGTGTAGTCATCAATAAATGTCATCATATATTTATTTCCATTTGCAGAAGGAACAAGCATTGGACCACATAAATCTGAATGAATGAGTTCAAGTTTTCTATGTGCTCTTGAATGTGAATCATGAAAACACTATTTGCTATGCTTTTATAGAATGCAAGCATCACATTGCTTAAGTTTCCTAGGAATTGTAGGCAAACCAGTAACACCATTTTTCTTTAACAAGCGGAGGTTGTCATATTTCAAGTGTCCAAATCTAGCATGCCATAATAAACTTGATGGAAATGTACCTTCTTCATAATGAGAATTGTATGAGATACTTTGTGCACGAGCAGAGGTACCCTGCAACTTGAGAAGCCTTTCTTTTTCTATTCACGTCATGACAAGTGAGTGGTCTGATGCTTTTCTCACCTCAAGCTTGCCATCAAACATATGAATGGAGTGTCCTTGCTGGCGGATGTGGACCAAGGACAGCAAGTGAAGCATTAATTAAGTCTTCATTTACTCCAATATTACAGTGTGCCACAACATAGTGAGCGGATTCAGGTGCTTTATCTTTCTCTTTGTCATTAGTTTTACCTTTGGGTTGGTTTCTTTCCTGCTCAATTCGGTCCCAAGGCAACTTGCATGTTGATGCATCATGTGATCCATCTCTTTTGCAGTCTATGCAGTGCAAATCTAACTTGAGAGTGTCTGCCCCCCCTGCCTCTAAAATTTCTTCCTCTTCCTCTTCGACCACCTCTTCCTATAGAAGAATCTTGAGCAAGATTCTTCTCTCTATGTGCAAGATAGACGACCTCTTCAGAGGATTGAAGAGCTCTCTTCTTTCCAAAAGCTTTCTCTCTTTCAACAAATTTTTTCATAAGAGAGTCAAAGGTAATATCTTTGAGGTTTCCATTTGCTTGCAATGACTCAAGATAATTTGAGTAAGTGGGATAAAGTGCCTTGAGAAAAGCTATCAGAGGAATATCTAGTTCAACATTAGTGATTTTGATATCATGCATAATAGATTTTACTTCTGATGCAAGAGCAAGAGGATCATCATTTTGTAATTCAAGGGTGAACAATTTAATCATGAGTTGAACAAATTCAAGTGCAGAGTGTGAGTCATAGAGTTCCTTCAGTTTTTGTAAGGCTTCGAAAGCATTTGAAAATGGCGAAATATGGCGATTCACCTCTTCTTTTTTTGCTAAAGCAAGAGTCGGACCTTCTATTATATTAAACAACAAATAAAAATACATAGAATACAACAATCCTCGGTGAGAAATACTCCAAGGAAATAACCTACAGAAACTGGAAACGGGCGAGAGTAACAAGCATCGCGCCCAACAATCAAATCTCTAAACACTCAAAAGAAATACAATGCGTAAACCGACAGACTCGAAGGAAAGCAGAGCAAAAAGAAATAAAAATCTCTAATACACCGCCCGAAACTGTGGGAGAAAAAGGATAGGCTTTGCTCATAAAGAGCAAATTGCTATCCTTCAAAATTTCTAAAGACTGACTCCGCCGCGTGAACATCAAACCCCGAACGCATCCACCGGACCCACAAAAGAGGCGGGAGAATACGCCAAAAAGTTATGATGTGGCTCAGCTATCGGACCCACCAAACTGCTTCCGCATTCTCAACCGTTGATCCTGGCTGATGGATCCAACGGTCAGGGTTAATATCGCAATCACCAACCTGTCTGAAGAATAGTGTGCGGGAGACAGCGGTTTTTAGGATTGTACCTTGCCCACGCGTCACCTGATCTATGGGATCGCTGCCATAACCCGAATACCACTTACCATGTATGAGACTTGCGATAACCAGACAACCGGCCCAAGCGTGGTTTTCGGAATTGAGAGTGGGAGGAGGGGAAAAAACCATTGCCGGCAAACCACTATCCCATCTCTGCCTGTTTTGAGCACTGTACCTATCCGGGAGCCTGAGCTCCTTTGAGAATTGACTCCATAAAATTTCCTCAGAGACCCTGATAATTCCCCTCACGAGCTTCCGGAAGAGAATGTGATAGACCCCTGCTTGAATTTTTGTCATAAGGAAGAGAAACCGCTTGACATAAAAAATAATTTAATCTTGTCATCTGGGACCGATAATCAAACATTTCCTTGTCCTCTGTGGCTTGCTCCTCGCAGAGAACTTTTAAACGGATTGGAGGAATTTCTCGCCACTTGTATGCTATCCCTCTTTCAGCATTGTTCACCCCTTGGTTAGCAAGAAGGTCTGCTAATTTATTGGCTGAACGACGAACATGATTGAAACTCACCGTTCGCAGCTCTTGGAGGTGAACCTGGATTCTTTGGTAAACCAGGAGAAGTTTCCAGTGATTAGAAACTTTCTCCGGTCGAGTCCCACAATTAATTCTTTTCACAGAGTTAATTGTAATCTCTGAGTCCGCTTCAATAATGACATTGGAGCATCGGTGTTGGATCAGAAACTCCAGGCATTGTTCCAACGCCATTAATTCAGCCATATTATTAGTAGCTCTACCAAGATGATAATGGAAGATAAAAATGATTTTGCCTTCTTCATCTCTTAAAACTCCTCCATAACCAGCTATTCCCGGGTTGCCTTTTGAAGCCCCATCAATGTTGTATTTCAGATATCCTTTCGGTGGAGGTTGCCAGAACTCCATCCCTATATCCATGCTCAAATCCTTTCTACTTAGACCTTGAGGAATAATCCCTTTCATACCCAGTTGGCTGAGAATTTGCAGCTCAGATACTGACGGAGGTTTATTGGGGAGATTTTTAACCGTGGTACTAACAGTCTCCCGAAGCTGTTTCAGGATCAGATTAAAAAGACCTTGAGGGGTGGACTTTTCACTTTTGAAGATCCTTTTATTCCTTTCCTTCCAAATATTCCAGATTATGAAGCTTGGCGTAAAAGTCCAGGCTAGATTAATGAACTCATTCTCTGAAAATTAACTCTCCAATTGTTCAGGGTATTAGTGATACTATTATTGTCCTTGTCAGACTGTTGGAAAATGGAAGAGAAGGAATCGCATAACTAGGTAGTATAAGGGCAGCTGTTGAGAATGTGCTCCATGTTTTCCTCCTTTTCGCAAAACTGACATCTGGAGGGCCCCAAGAATCCCCTTTTCCGTATGTTATCCCAAGTTAAGATTTTTCTATGGTGTACCAACCACATGAAAATCTTGATTTTCATCCAGCCTTGGTGCTTCCAGAGGCGCATCCAAGTTTTGTCTGGAGCCCTGTTATCAAGCCCCAGAAGCATGCTCTTGGCTTCCTTAAGATCAAAGTTGCCTTTATTGTTATTGCCCCATCTCAATTGGTCCTGTCCCTCTGTCGCTAAAATCATTCTTTGTTTAAGTATACTTCCAAGAGCTTCTACCTTAATTTTCATGGGGCTATCCTCTCCATAGTTAAGTTTACTCCAGCTTCTCCATTTTCCTGAGGTCTGAGATTGATCCCAGAAGTCCTTGACTTTATTTAACCCTTGATTATCTGTTTCCTGTTTGAGACTAACAAAATCCTCTGTTAGTAGAATTGGTTCTTGCTGCCATTTATCTTCCCAAAAGAGTGCCAGATCACCAGCTCTGATTTCCCAGAAGCAGTTGTTTTGAACAAGGCTTCTGTTATCCCAGGCTCTATTCCAGATGTGAGACCCTTTCACGTAGCCAGACATTCTTATTAGATCCTTGATGTGCCAAGAGCTTGCATATTTTTCTTTCCAGATTCTAGCCCATTGAGCTTGTGGCTCTTTGACCCAGCGCCACCAAAGCTTGGCTCCTAGAGTTTTATTGAGAATCTCCTGATCATCCAAGCCTAGCCCTCCTTGTCCTTTGGGTTTGCAGATTTTGTCCCAAGAGACCAGGGCCCATTTCTTCTTAGTTTCTTCTTTACCCTAGAGGAAATCTCTTTGAATGTTTCTGAATTTTTCTAAAACACCTTTGGGAGCTGGGAGGGCTGATAACATGAAGACCGGGATCGATTGAAGAACCGCCTTTGTTAAAACCAACCTGCTTGCCAGATTCATGACCCAGAAAGTCCAATTTTTGACTTTGTCTTGCAATTTATTAATCATCTGTTCCCAGATACTTTTGTGCATTGGTCTGTCTGTAAGAGGAATTCCCAGGTACTTTGTAGGGAGGGAATCCCTTTGGAAGCCCAGAATTCTCGAAATGTTATTCTGAACAGCAATATTAGTATTAAAAAAAAAAAAAATTGACTTGGAAAGATTAACTTCCATACCTGTAGCCAGAGAAAATTCCTTCAGGATTAGATTATAGGCTGAAGCTTCTTTGACTGTGGGGAGCCCTTGCAGCAAGGTATCATCAACAAATTGTTGATGAGTCAGAGCTTGACCATTTTCCGATAATTTCAGACCTTTGATTTTGCCCGTTTCTTTAGCATGCTTAATAGATCTGCCCAGACCCTCCATCATGAGAATGAAGAGAAAGGGAGAAAGCAGATCCCCCTGCCTAAGGCCTCTAGAAGGAACGAAAGTCTCTGAGGGGGAACCATTCACTAGAATTGAAAAACTGGTAGAGGTTACCAGAGCCATGACCCAGCGTATCCAGTTATGGTCGAACCCAAAAGCCCTGAGAACTTTTTTGATGTAGCTCCAATTGACCTTATCATAGGATTTTGCTATATCTAATTGCATTATCATCCCCGCCTGTTTTTTACTGTTAAGCGTGTGGACCACCTCATGGGCTTGAATGATGTTATTCAAGATTTGTTTGCCCTCCACATACCCTGATTGTTCCTCAGAAACTAAAGAAGGAAGGAGGGGTTTAAGTCTGTTTGCCACTACTTTAGAGATGATCTTGTAAACCACATTGCATAAAGCAATGGGTCTGTATTTGTCTGCAGTTTGGGCTGATTCCTGTTTGGGGATCAGGGAGATGAAGGAAGTATTGAGGGCTTTCAGGATCGTTTTACTGGATCTGGAGTCCTCCACCACCTCCAGAATATCCTGTTTAACAATGTGCCAACAAGCTTTGAAGAAGTCCACATTGAAACCATCCGGCCCTGGAGCTTTGCAGTTCTTCATTTCTTTAAGAACTTCACTGACTTCGTCACCAGTAACAGGCCTGTTGAGATTAAAATTATCCTCTCTAGACACTAATTTGGGAATGTGCCTTGTGATTTCTTTGATGGAAAGTTCCTTGTTTAGATTATTTTCTCGAGTGATATCTCAGAAATATTGGACAAGCACTGCTTCAATACTAATATGGGTATTCTGTACCTATCCATTCTCATCCTTTATCATTGAGATTCTGTTGTGTGCTCTGTTGGCCATCGTGGATCTGTGAAAGAATTTTGTATTTCGCTCTCCTTCCTTGAGCCACAACATTCTAGACTTTTGCCTCCAGAATGTTTCCTCTTGTTTGCATACATTATCCCATTCTTGGTGATATTTCTCAGCCTGATCACTTTTGATTTTGTCAAAGCCATCTTTGATAAGGGCCTGGTTGAGTTCTTGTAATTTGATTTCTAGTGCTCTTTTGTTCTCGAAAATATTACCAAACTCCTTTTTGTTCCACTCTTTTAGTTTAAACTTGACATGCTTAAGTCTTTTATGAAGGAGGAACATTTTTGTGCCCTGGAATTGCAAATCATCTGTCCACCACTTTTCAATATTGCTGATGAAATCCGGGTGAGAGAGCCAAATGTTCTCGAATCTGAAGGGCCTGTTCCTGGGAGAGAAAAAACCCTTGAAATCCAATTGGATCAGCCAGTGGTCAGAGCCACCAAAGGGAAGGACTGTTGCTGTTAATTCTGTATCAGTAAGCAATAGCTCCTCTGAAATCATGAACCTGTCCAACTTCGAGGCAACCTGTGCCTTACCTCCTCTTTTGTTATTCCAAGTGAAAAATCCATTGTTTAGGGCTACATCTACCAGTTTCATGTCCTCCGTGAAAGTATGAAACGCTAAAGAGTCTCTGAAGAGCGCTCTGGTACCTCCCTTTTTTTCTGAGAGCGATTTTATCATATTAAAGTCTCCTCCCAAGATCCAAGGAAATCCAGCCTGTCTGTGCCTGAGATCGATAAGGGAGTCTAATAATTTAAGTTTGTCATCTATTCTTTGAGGACCATACACATTGGTGACCAGATAGGTTTTTGGCTCCCCCACTGGTTGCAGGACCACTGATAAATAATTCCTAGATGCTTCTGCATCTGTAATACTAATTTTCTTTGGATTCCACAGAGTTAGAATACCCCCAGCTGTGTTTTCCGCTTTAACCTCTAGGAAATCAAATCTATTAAGCCATTTACTATGGAGTTGTTTTATCTTCTAGATGGAACATTTAGTTTCCTGGATGAAGATAACATCTGGCATTTCCAGTTTCATTCTATGACTGAGCATTCTTTGTTTTCTTTTGCTACCTAGACCTCTAATATTCCATGATGTGAGCTTCATGATTAAAGATTAGTAAAAGAATAACTAGTTAGATCTTTCATCTTACCTGAGTCTATCATTAACTTTCCACACTCCATTAAGAGATCCTTCTGCTTTTTCCTTCCTCTCTTTTTTCCTGCATTTCTTGTTGCTATCCCTGGAATAGCTTTCATTATCTTAACTCCTTTGTGTTCCTGCTTTTCACTGATTTTTCCATTTTCTAAATCTGTATCCTGAGTTTTCCATAAGAATAGCTGCTGAATCTTGTTACAGTCTTCTTGTGGTAGTGAATCTATCCCTCCCGTGGACCCCTGCCTCAAGAATCCTTCTAGATCTAGATGCTCCTTATCTAGAATTTCCTGAAGCTCATGGTCTTCCAGATCTGTTTCGCTTTGGGTCATTTCCTGATCCATTTCTGGTTCCGTTTCATTCAATGTGTGTTCTTTCTTATTTTCCATCTCTTGTGATGGGTTGCAATCTGCTGTCCTTTCCATATCCATACCCTTAGGGCCATCCGCCATAGATTGTTCTCCATTTGCCATTTCTGCATTTTCCTCCAGAACATGATACTTATTTTCGCTAACCTTTTGCCCCTCATTACGTGGTTGCCTTGGTCCTTTTTTGCCGCCTTTTCCTCTGCTAATAACTTTTTGGAAGTTGTCTTGATCCTTCATTTCCTTAGTTTTACTTTTAATTTCTGCTTGACTAATAGGGCAATCTCTGATCAAGTGTCCGTGTTCATGGCATTTACGACACCTGAAAGGGATATGTTCGTAATCTACTGTTTGAACCCATTCCTCATCAAAAACTTCCAGGATGACTTCATCCGAAAGGGCTCCTAATAAATCCATTTCCACACAAATCCTTGCATATGAAGTGTATTTGCCTCTTCTTGTGGCTTCCGAGGCTTTGACAAAACATCCTAGTTTTTTACCTATGGCAGCCAACGTTTCAGTTTGCCAATAATCAAGAGGAAGAGAATAAAGTCTTACCCAGACTAGTACTGAGGTAAACGTCTCCCGCTCTGGCACAAAGTTCATTTTCCAAGGCTGCATGCAGAGGCCAGCTGCTGCATAAAAGTAGGGTCCTCCTTCGAATATTCTATCTTTGTCTTCGATCTTTGTGAACACCACCATGAAGAAACCCTTGGACCCTAGATGCAGATCTATGCTTCCTTTGGGTTTCCAGTGGTACTTAATCCATAACTGTAAAGCCTTTTTTGTGGGCCATCTGCCCATAAACTTGTAGATAATAGCGTAGGTCCCCATATGTTCTCTGTGTGCATGAAGAGCAGGATCGTTTAGCACCACTCTGGGAGTGACCTCCATTTTGGGTCTGCACGGTCCTTTTTGTTTATTGTTCTTAGTACCCTGACTTTTGTCTTCTTCTTCTTTGTCTTTAGTGCTAACATTTTCCTTGGGTCTGCCCCCCTCTGTTTCCTTATCATTATTGCTCTGTTCCTCCTCTTCCAAATCTCTGACTCTGCCCAGAGGGGACTTACCTTTATTAGCTACCGCAGTTTTGTAGGAGGGAGGGGGGCTCCCTCCCCTACTCGTTTCCATTAGAGGCAGGCCCTAAACCTTTTCAAACTCCGGTGATGCGGATTTCTGGCCTGCAACTGTTCCGCAATTAGCGCCCTTAGCTCCGGGTCGCGCCCTCAGCTTCGGGAATCCCCTCCTAAGAGCAGACAACTACTACTCTGGCTTTCCATGTACGCGATTCACCTCTTCATTTACTGATGCTGCAATCAATGCATAAACCTTGCTGTTTTTATTTTCCCAAATGGCGAATTCCTTGTCTGAGGTAGGTTGTTCTGGTTCTTTGTCTCCATTTCCAACACACACTCCTTTCCACAACTAATTAAAAATGAGAGTGTGTTTGATTTTCCGCGACCATTCTGGATAGTTCTCTTTGCCGGTGAGAAACACTCCAACTATAGAGATCAATGAATGCATTTAAAAATGTACCGTGTAAAAAATTCTCCTCTACTGGCAAAATTTTGCATTTGCTATGTAGACAAAAATGTAAAAATATTATTTTGATATGTAAATATCAGAGGTATATATGGCGGTGAAGTGTGGTATGTGGACCTGCAATTAAAAACCTTATGCAGTGGTGGTATCTAGATCAATGTTTGGAAGCCACGTATGGAGGTATGGGCGGGGTATATGGAGGAGGGGTGATTCGGTGAACCGAGTTATATGGAGGCCAGCGCATGTATTAAAAAGTGATGTATTAAAAACACAGCAGTGTATTAAAATGAGAGTGGGAGTGGTGTATTAAAACACACAGTGGTGTATTAAAAACACATCATAAACATGTATGAGCTTTCGCCCTCCGACTTGACTGTCATTGTTTTACCGCTCTTTCACGTCCATGCTCTCGTAGTGTCGTTGTTGTTGTCCATGGTGGCCAGTGGAATTGTCATCATTCCGTCTGTTGGTCAATTCTCGGCCTCATCTTTCTAGAACGATATGAAAATCTACGATGCCACTTAGTACATAGCGGTGCCTACCATTCATTAAATTTTTCTAGAGGCACGACACAAAGCCCAAAAGCGAGGAGAAAGGTATTGTATAGCCTGTGACATAGGTGGTCAGAGGATAGACTGCAGAGAAAAATGGTGTGTGGTTCCACTGTGCAGTGGTTCATAAAGTCACGAAGAGCACCACGATGTCGCAGGAGCGGTAATCCATTCGGTTCAACCAACAAAATAGCACCAATAACACACTGTCAATGCAATGTAATACCACCAAAATCGCTCAGAAAAATCGACATACCATAAAATTGTTCCTCCAACAATACAGGTTTCGATCCTCGACTGTTAGGAGGGAAGAGAAAATGCAGGAGGACAATTATGCACAGCCCAGGGAGCGCAGAGGGCGCAGACAATGATTTAAAAATACCATATGGCAGAGAGCCCAGAGAATGCAGAGAATATGGGAGAGAGTGTAGAGAATAGAGGGACAAAATATGGCAGAAAACTGATACAAGGAGTTACAACACAAAAGCTAATTTTGGGAGCTGGCTTTGATACCATGTTAGGCCAGGAGGTAACTCCTCAAATGTAATTGTATTATTCATTTAGGTTGTTCATTATTATATACAAGAGGGAGTGACTATTTAGTTTATCTCCCGATGACTCTCCATTTCCTCTATTATTTATTTACACTAATTACAACTGTTCACCCAATCCCTATGATTAAGTGTCAACAGGTACGCATTGTAATTTTAATTTGTATTTATTCATTATTATGCACTTACATGTGTTTTGCAGGCAAAGGTAAGTTGAAGGGTATTTTGTTTTGTTTTGGGATTGGTTTCGCCGGGGAAAATTTTGCATGCATGTAGAAGAAGATTCAAGTACAACTTTAAGGAAGAATTCAAGCGCAGAAGTATCAAATCAAAGGAAGCATTGCAGCGGGACATCCTTTGAAGACATGACAACCATCCGTATATTGTGAAGAAGTGTCAAGGCCAAAAGTCATCATTGTAAAGTTGTAAAAGAGTCATTTGTAAAAGTGTCATCATTGAAAGAGTCAATATTGTAAAAGAGTCAATCTGCGTAGAGTCGAAAATGCATTATTAGTATGTATAGGATTCTTTGTTGGGATGACGTCATGGTTGGGTTGCACGTCATAGTGTGATTGGGTGTTTGGCCAAAATCATTGTAAATAATATTATATCATGGATCGTTGTCCTTTGTACGAGAATCCACACTCTTGTCTCATTTTAGTCATTATAGGGTGGTAGGGAGGTGCTAGGTTGGTGCATGATGTCACCTACAGGTTGGAGCATGTGAACACTTTAGGGTGGTAGGTTGGTCTAGGATGTTGGGGAATCCATTCAGTTGACTACTGAAGAAACCAGAGCGTTGGGACGTCCTTCCAGTGGGAGCTGGAGAAGAATGTTTTTCTAGAATTCTAGGAAGTTGTTGCTTTCATTTCAGTTGGGGCTGAAGAATAAATAATTTATTAGAAAAGCGTTCGGTGGTTTTTGACCCGGAGGGGCTTTTCCACCTAAAATTTGTGTCTACTGTGTTCTTTTATTTACTATTATTACTGCATAAACATTAATAATAATTGAAAATTAACTAATGCTCTGAAAATATTTAAAAGTTCTAATTGCTAAGGAAAATTGATTCACCCCCTCCCAGTGTTCCTTACATTACAACACTTTCAAACTTCAGAATACAAAGTGGGATGCATTTCTTCTTCTTCCAGAGAGCTTTGGAAAGCAAAGCCCCATCGGAATTTGAGTTGAAAGTTCGCAGGTTGGCTGATGTTATGTCCATTTTGAAGAAAATAGAAAAACACAAATTGAATTTAAAAGGAGATCATAAGAATTCTATGAACCAGCACTCTCAGAAAACGTACACTACAGATCACATTCTTGATGAGTATGCTGTGAGTTCTGCATTCTGCAGGGGAGATATCAGCGATCTTACTTCCATGTTTTGCTAAAGTCAAGTAGTACTCTCAGAGAAGACAATGGGGAAAGAAAATCTGAAAGGTACTTGAGGCTTCTTATTGAACAATTAGAAAAAGGAAAAGGAAAGGATTTTTCAGATCTAAGGATTCAGTTCCAACTTCCAAGTGATAATGTTTGAAATCTGGAACTCCAGTGGTGTAAATGTCTTGTTCCTTGCTTGTAAAAAGTGGGCTCTGAGAGGAAAGATACTTGAGGAAAGCCATATGTACAACCCAAAGTCGTCGATGGAGTAGGGCGTGCTCCCTGATGAGCAAAAATAAATGTTGTTATGGACTGTATGTAATTTTAATGAATTCTTAGACAATATGGAAAGAAGGCTGATCTAGAAGATATGATAACTTCTGGAGTCGTTATATTTCTTTGTTGGCCATTAAGATGTGGAAAGACGAGGATTGTCAGTGCTGTTGCTCATCATTTGCCGAAACATGTTCTCCTTGTAGATTTTCATTCACTTCAGTCCGTTTCCAGAGGAATTAAACATAAGGGTAACTCTGCTGGGCTTTGTGGGATCTTTTCCAGATGCTGGTATGAATAATGTCATTGTTTCTTTTGATGAATGTGAGGCTGTTTTCACAAGGAGAGAAGGTGGTGAAGACAGATTGCTCAATACACCTTTGATGAAGAATCTGGCATACAAGCATTCATACTTTGGTGTGTCCCTGTTTTGGATGATGATTAAACAGAGGAAAGGGAAACTATACTTTTCAGTTTTGATATGTTTTACCGGATACGAAAGTCGTTTTATATATGAGATTCCGAGGTTCTCATGTACTCACAGGAAGTGCACGTCCCCAAGTAGGAGCTTAACGTTACAATTTAATCTGGCATGACGTTTTACTCGATAGATTTCTTCAATACCCTTGTATTTCATTGAGCTTTGACAGTGGCTGTCATATAACAGGCTTTATCAATTTCTTCAATGACTGCTATGATCCAGGAGCTTTGTTCCACCTTTATAAGTTGTCAGGAAAGGTAGAATTGAGGAAAATCATGGAGAAATTTGTGATACTGGATATGTGGTAGCCCAATGTATGACGGGAATGTTTTCTGATGTCAGAGAATTATGGGAAACTTCTGTAAGGGTTTGGTGGACACAATCAAGTCCCAAATTTTACCCTTCGCTGGAGTAGCTGCAGAGGCATTAGGTCATGTAGCTTTAAGGGTTGTTTGACTGATTTTGGGCCAGACCATCGGTTCCATAACTCCTCTGAACCAACAAATATGGAGCTATAGAAAGAGGGAGTACATGTGGTAAAACCTTTCACGAAGGAAGTGTCAGGATATCTTTGAGATGAGTGTCGTGATATCTCACGAAGGAAGTGTCAGGATATCTTTGAGATGAGTGTCGGGATATCTTTCAAGTGATGAACTCAAAGCTCTTTAATTGAATGCGTGAAAGATATATTTGTCATAGAGGTACATCCCTGAAGCTCGTGGACATGGCCCTTGATTCATTTTTCAGTTTGAACAGGATAAAAGGTGAAGACGTTACATTTCCTGTATTAGAGATTTTGTCATCTTAGGGCGCCTGCTAGTGTTGATGCGAGATGTTAAGTCAGGCGATACTTGCCTTTCTACGGATTCAAATTACCTCATCGGGGAAATCGCTCCGCATGTATTCATAGATGGTATGGTTATAGTGTTTTTGATAACCTTTTATTATTTATATAGCGACCCAAAAAAGAGGAAGAACACAGAATAGGTTCTGTTTGGTTGTTGTCAGTAACAACTTACTGTGGGCGGCATCCAAAAAATCCAAGAACTGCTTCCTGCAATTCAAGAAGCCTTAACTCATTTAGGAGGGCAGAATGACTTTTAATTTTTCACGCAAAAAAAATGACATTTTGAAGACCACCAAATCAGAGCTTTTGGGGACATTGCCAATCTTTTCTAAAAAAAATGACAATGGCAGAAAGGAGCTGTTATAAAGCTGTAAATGCACCGTTCCAGGCCTGTTTTGGCATCTTAAGATATCCAGCATTCAGGACTCCATGTGGTCAAGCGATTGTACCAGCACTTCAGGCGATTGGTGTCTGTCATTTCAGCGTCGAGAAGGGTTCCACTATTCTATCAATACCTCACATGTCCAGCTTATACAAAACCCTTGAATGGTGGATCTTGAAAACCACCACATTACTTTGCTTCTCCTTTCGACACGGAGCTGCCAGCCAATTCTCTTACGAAAAGGAGGTGGATCTCAACCTACCTAATACTATTTTAAGAGGGAAATGGTCGTAGTTGTATTTTTCATTAAACTTGGATTGATTGCTTTAAAGGATGACCGTCGACTTTGCAGGAAATCTAGGAAGATACTACTTCCTATTTTTGGGGATTGTTTACTTGATCAAATCCCTAATTCATTCCGCCCTTCTTAATCTTGTTTGGTTGAAGAACGTTACATGGCAGATTTGGAGAAGAGAGCTGCTTTCATCCTCGAATATCTGGCTTATCTGGCTTATGAGAACATTTGTAATCAGTTTGAAAATAATTTAAAGTGGATAGTTTGAGCAAACTGTTTACTGTTTGTTTGATTTAAAGGTGGATAGTTTGAGCAAACTGTTTGAGGAAGCAAGGCTTAAAAAAAAAACTGCTAACTGTGAATTGAGCAAATTTCTTAATCAAGATTCATGGCAAAAAAGCTGTTTTTAGAAGAAACTTGAGATTGTGATATTTTCTTTGGTTTGGAGTATAGGTAAGTTAAACAGCTGCATCTCATGGAAATCATTAAAACTCATTCAATTCAATAACTGAATTATGGAGATGATTTAACAGGGCCACCCCTATTGAAGGAGCCGCACCTTCTTGAGGACCTTTGGAAGTTCGATGGTGCACCTTAAATCCCTTGTATACCCCTTTTTGTGTACACGTCTCATTATTTGATGGGTTACTTTAATTACTGTACTTGTGACTTGAACAGTCCCTCTTTCAAGTATTTTGGGTTTGTACAGGTGTGTTTTACTTCTTCATAGGCTAGATGAGGGGATTTCACCTAAAATATTATTACTTTAAATGAGTGGATTTTACTTGATTAATATTTTACAGTAGACCATCACATCATTATATAAATAGAGAGGCAGTTCTTCATCATTACATAAATAGAGATGCGCTTCTTCATCGTTACGCAGGGTTGAATTTAAGGAGAAATCCCCTAACATTTTTGAAATTTCTGTTGGAGATTTTTATCATTTTCTTTGTGCCCTGGATGACTAGCTAAAGCGCTTTCACAAAGGTTTTTTCTTTGTGCTATGGATGGCTAGCTAGAGCACTCTCACAAAGGTGTTAATTTGTAGATGCTTCTCAATGAATGGATGTTCAACGAAGGAATAGGTTTGTGTGTTATGATAAATGGTCTCTTCATTTCTTAGTGGAATTTATTCTTAAATCACTGTAAATGTGGTATACTTGTCTAGTGATAGTGGTGTTCCCCCAATTTGTGTGTGAGATGATAAAGTGGTTGGTCTCTTCATTTCCTAGTGGAATTAATTCTTGAATGAATGTGAAATTGTGAATGTGGTAGGGATAGTGGTGTTCCCTCTTCTCCCTTATTTGATAGATCTTTTTTCAAGGACACTCGAAAAATTCTAGTGAAGATTTTTCCTATTGACTTAGCAACCATGGTGATCTATTACGGTATGTAGAGGACTGAGTTAATTATCATTTTTGTTCCACGTGTAATTTTTAAATGGAGAGCCTTAGTAGACCCATATACCCAAGTAAAATGCACTAGTTTATGGTCTTCTCATCATTATTCTTTCTTAATCCTTTAAAGAACATCATTTTGCTGGATTTATTCTTCATATCACTTTGAAGTCCATAGCCCTAATATCACTTTGAAGTCCATAGCCCTAAATCCCAATAATATTATCTTAGGAAAGCTTCCTTGAGTTGAAGAAAAGCTGGCCTGAAGTAGAGAAAAAGGCTGGTGAAGTGATAGTGGTGTCTCTCCTAGTTATACTCAAATTACAATTGAGCTTTAAGACTTTATCTCCATAAATGCGAGAAACCCCCTTGAGTCCAAGAAGCGCTGGCCTAAAGTGAAGAAAGAGGTTGGTGAGGTGACAATGGCCTCCCTCTTAGTTGTACTCAAAACTATAGAAACTTTATCTTAAAAACTACAAGTTTACGTGATAATAATAATAATTCAATAATTAGCAATTTTGTCTTCCATTCTCTTTAAGCGTTTCTCTTTCTCTTGTCTGTGGGACAGCCACAGCAAGGAGAACACTACCAACATCGGCTGTTCCTCAAACGACATGAATCCCCGAGCTCACAACCATTGTTGATTGCTGCTTCTTGGCCATTGTTACCAGCAGTTTGTTCTTCAGATAAGCGGCACCGCTTATCATCCATGCTTAGCTGGCCCTATCAGCATGCACCTCACCCCCTCCCTAACTACGGGGTAATGTCCGCCCTAATTGAATGAATCTACAATTACGACGAGACAAGTGAATTCATACGTGGAGTTTGGCATAATGAGAATATAGACAATCTTCACTTTCCACTAGCCCTATTTGCTTGAGGAGGATTCTTCAATTTCCATCCCTAATTATAAGAGATATGTTATGTTTATTTTATTTTATATATACTTTGATAATTTTAATAATATAATATAACAAATATATTAAATTGGTATATAGCAAAATACATATTTTCCTATCACATCTATAAAATTATTTGCTTAGCGTATGGTTGTGAGAGTCCTCCGAGGTAATTCATCTCTCATCCTCATCGACGGACAAGAATTCCGAAGTGGGCGTCCTGAATGGAGTAGCCATGATGATGGCAGGACAAGAATTCCTAAGTGGGCGTTCTGAACGGAGTAGCCATGATGATGGCAGGACCAGAGGCCACCAAGGCGCCCTTTATACTCCACGTCTTGTCCTATCAGCCAGCGAGATAAATTGTGATAAGGTCGAAGATATTTAACTGTTTTGGGGACTTTTATATGCCCATTTTTTCCAAAGAAAGCTTCACAAAATCCCTTTTTGCCTCCAAATATTGGGATGAAGACTTGGGATGGAGAGTTGACAATGGAGGCATATAGATTGTAATAAGGCTGAGGGGTTACGGTTAAAGAGTTTTGGGATGGAGAGTTTACAATGGAGGCATATAGATTTTAATAAGGTTTAGGGATTACGGTTAAGATAATTAAGTGTTTTTGGTACTTTTATATGCCCATTTTCTCCAGAGTAAACATTCCCAAACCCTTTTTTTTCTCAATATGTTGGGATGGAGAGCTGACTATGAAGGGCTAACTGTTTTTTCTCTTTTGGGAAAACCTCTCGGGATCTCCTTTTCTTACAAGTTTCGAAATGGAGGGTTGGCGGTTTTCTCCTACTGTTCCTCTGAAATATTGGGACGCCTCTTTGTTTCTCCTAAGAGAAAACCTCTCGGGATCTCCTTTTCTTACAAGTTTCGAAATGGAGGGTTGGAGGTTTTCTCCTACTGTTCCTCTGAAATATTGGGACGCCTCTTTGTTTCTCCTTTTTCCCCAAATATAGAATGGAAGGCGCTCAACAATCAGCCACGAAGAACTCTTAGGGAGTCATTTAATAAAATTTAAACTCGTAAATTATAACTTTTATCATTGATAGAGTCTCGGTCCTGGGTTTGTAACTCAAGTGGTATGAAGTTCTGGGTTAGTCCCGGATTTGTAACTCTATGTAGTTTGGGTTCGTAATTTAAGTGGTTAGGAGCAGAGTTTGTTTTCTCATCTATTTGAATTGAATTCCAAACCCTATCACATACTTAATACTCATGATATTTGCTTTGGAAATACCTTAGTTCCATCCGTCAGGTGTCGGAGAAAGGAAAGAAAGTGTGATTCTTGATATTGCCCCATTTTGCAGAGATTTCATAACTCGGAAAATAATTAGAGAGTTGCGATGGGCCGTATTGTGAACGCGATCGTGAATCTACCCGCCAATGAAAAAGCTTGGCAACACCCCGGTTCACTGTTGATGTCACTTCCCTGTGAGATCGGCGCCCCCATTTTCGTTTTTACAGTGGGATAAGATAGCAATCACAAGAAGAGGGATGTTTTGATGGCATAGTTACGATAGAGAAATAGAATGGATAAGCCTGGGAACAGATGCTGGAGTATGCCCGCGAACAGATGGGGATTGAAGTCGTCATTGTAGTTTTATTGGATGGAACGCTCATGTGCTGGTTGGAAATTCAGACCCAACTTATGCTTAAAGCCCAAATTATGATTAAGGGCTGAATATACGGTAGTTACAGAGCACAAGTAAATTCTTCCAGTGACCATCTCACAGAAAAAGAAAATTTGAAAGATATAACAATTCTTCCAGTGACCATCTCACAGAAACAGAAAATTTGAAAGATATAACAATTTTATTCTTTAGATATAGATCCCATACACATTAAAACGAATGAAAACATCTACACGTATTGGAGAAAACTGTACCGAGGTGTAATATTTCGAAATCGAGGCCTATTATTCGGCAGATAAAACTGTACAGAGGTCAATGGTTCGAAACCCGGAAGCGATCAAATACACCAAGGGAGCCGAAGCCAATTCCTCTGCTATTCTATTCTTCCTTGGGAATGGCGTCGGTGGTCTTTTTCTGATGATAAATCCTGAAGGCCTTGGGCAGATACACGGGGATGAGAAAGCAGAAGAGATTGAAGGACCAGAACACAAGATTGGCCACCGCCAGCGCCTGGCCGAAGCGAAGCCACAGAACAGCGGCCGAGGAGGAGGAAGAAGAGGGCAAATCCAGATCCGCCGTCTGTTTCCAGAAATCAGCCCTGAGCCAGTCCAGAATGGTGAAGATCCGCTTGGCGTTGTAGAAAACCGGCACCATTGCCCTGCCTGGGAGAGAGAACTCCAGTGCGTAAGACAAACCCTCCAGGAAGACCTGGCACGAGAGCAAAAACACATGCGGGGCCGCAGCCTCCACACCCTTTTTGTCGCCCTCCACGAAGCCGCCGAAGATGTACGCGAGCGGAAGCAAGAGCCCAACCACGCCCCCGGTCCCCACGTACAGTGTGAACAGCCGGGTCTTGCCGAAAGCTCGAACTCGCGACGTCGCCGATGTGTCGGGGAAGGCCACCTTGGAGACTATGAAGATGTAGACAGAGGAAAGCAGGACGAAGGCCACGTCCTCCAGGCACACCAGGCCGCTCGCGGAGAAGACCACGATGAGGACCAAGACGTAGAGCTGCGTGAAGCTCAGAGTGCCCAAAAGAGACCGAGTCTTTTGAGGCTCCCGAGGTTCGACCGCGTCGCCTATGGGAACCGCCCCGCCCGACATTTGCATTGGCATGGGAGAATTTTTGCAAAGAATGGGGAAATGAAATTGCAGAGTGAGGGGCTGAAATGGCTGGTTAGTTAAAAGAGGATTGATGGTATGATTTTGTTACAGAGGAGGGAGCTGGATTTGAGTTCTATGGGTTTGAATTCGACACGTACTGCATAATCTCTTGCAGAGAACTGGTGGTGGTTTCAGATTCTGGATAACTTTGTGAATTTTGATTGATATTGGCGTCGATGGCAGAGTCTCAAAGGACACTACAAGATCCTCGATGGTAATGCCACGTGTCATTATTCGGAGAATAGATTATACTACGTGTGCTCAAAAAGAGTTCTGCATGATGCCACGTATCACAAAGGAAAGAAGCACATGATAGTGAAAAACAAGTGCATGAAGGGTGGGTGGTCTTGAGTGAGAATGTCACACTTATGGAGTGAGAGTGTGCACAATTTTGTTCATAATGTGTCACACAACAAAACAATACATTCTATATTGTTATCCAACAATATATTATAGGAAGTTGAAAGTTCACATTTGATAACAAAGGTGAAGTAGAGGTGAAGTAGTGATACTGAGCTACTTCACTGAGATAATATTAGAGTTGTTTAGTTAATTTATTAAAAAATGGTGATAATAAAGATGAAGTTCTGAAAATGAGATAATTTAATTATTAGAGTTGTTTAGCTAATTTATTAAAGAATGGTAGCCTCAAGGGTTAGTTTAGTTGGTCGAGTTCACGTTGCTAAGTACCTCGTTGTTGGGAGGTCACGGGGTCAAATCTCCTCGATGCCCTTGGGGTTAGGCCCTGCTTGTTTGGCCAACGAGTAGATCCCTTCGGGTTGATCTGCTTGGATTTTCCCGTGAATCCCTTCGGGTTGATTTGCCTGGATTTTCCGTGAATGGGTTGATCTGCTTGGATTTTCCCGTGAATCCCTTCGGGTTGATTTGCCTGGATTTTCCCATGAATTTTCCCGTGAATGTAGCGGCCACGCAATGTTCGTGAACCACCCTTAAATTTTTTATTAAAGAATGTTGGGTTGAACTATTGGCTAGTCACTAATGAGGATTTAGTTAGTCGGATCATAAAGAGACACAAGCAAGTGCAATACTTAATTGTATTTAGGTCAGTGCTTTGTTTAGGTGAAGTAGAGTGTTAAGGATACAAATTGAGTATGTAGTTTATGCACATTAGCAAGAATGAGTATATTATTGGTCAAATTCACCAAAAGATCTTCTACTTTGAACTTCCACAGCTCAAAACTCTACCCATTGAACTTATCAATCTCTATCTTTGAATTGATTCGCGTTTCCTTTCACCAAAACAATCAATACCATAGATCTCTCAATGTAACAAGGTTTTCACATGCTCAAAACCTTTACCCACAAAGGCATCCCCTTGAAGCCAAACTACTCATATACCATATGTTTGATTTAACTATGTACAATTAATTGTAGCAAAGGGGTTCTTAGTAAAAACAAAAAAGATGCAATTGCACACACACTTAACATAGATATTTTACCTTGGAATTATTTTTTTTATAATATATTATATCTTTACAATGTTAAAATACAACCTTAACAACCTTGGATTGGAATACAACCATAGTTCTTTAACCAAATTTACATTACCATGGACCATAAAATGAAATTACCAGAAGGAAAAAACTGCAATAAAAAAAATCACTCTTTCAATAAAAACCTATGGATGATTTTCACTAAATGGATCCTTTTATCCCTCCATACAAGGGCTATCTCCCCAATGACCCCTCATATTTGCATTCAACACAATGAAAATCTTTCAATAAAAACCTATGGATGTTTTTCACTCAATGGATCCTTGTATCCCTCCATACAAGGGCTATTGCCCCCAATGACCTCTCATTTTTGCATCCAACACAATTAATCATATATAGATAGTGGTGTAAAGAATATAACACATATCCAACAATTATCTTTTAGAAATTTGTTTGATCATCAAAAACTTAATAATTAGTATTCTGCTAAAAATAATACAAATGTAAAAAAATACTTGATTTTTTTTTTAAATATAAACACTAAAAATATATTTACCAACAAAATAAAATAATAAAAAAAATTTCACAGAAACCATCAATCTCAATTCTAAAAAAAAGTCAACGAAAAATAATAACTTAGTTTTCTCAAATTTTGTTTATTTAATTGATTTTCTTTTTTATTTGAAAATTTTTAATATATATAAAATAAAATTTTAAATAAAAAAATTAGTATAAAAAATAATATTATGATTGGTAATTTCCTAATATTATTTAGTTTTTAGTTCAATAATATATATATGAAAAGGGATGTAATGACTATATGGTGAAGGTAGTTAGTGTATTTATAATTTTAAAATCTAAATAGTTCCTTATCTCAAGGAGGGAAGAGTATGTGCATTTATAGTTTCAAAGTCTAAATAGATTTTAGCATCAATATTATATTGACAGACATGATAACAATGAGGAATAAATTAGAGATCCCATCGGCGATTAAGAACACTCTAAATTATTTATGACTCAATAACTCAATATTGTAATCACTATTATTTAAACTTCAATATTGTAATCACTATGGAGATTGTGCATTACTTTATATTTGGTATACAATATATGTGATGCATGCACCAAACATGATCCTCCATGCAAAACAAAGCCATTGTCAACCAGTTACTCAAAAATTATTTCATCTCGTTCAAAGAAATCTTAGATGTGTGTGTAATGAAAGTGATCGTGTAATAAAACCAAGAAGGTGGAGCCTTAATTAAGTAACTTAATTATTTAAGTTAAAATTATATTAATATAATTATATAAATTAAACGGTTGGAAAATATTGATAGATATCAGTTTAAATATGAAATTAATTAAATTATAATTTTATTTTTAAAATTATTATTATATTATAGTTTTTAAGGGTGTAGTTTGTTGGTCAGCGAATGTTTGTGTTACTTTTGTGATATTTTGGAAGTTTTTATGGTGGGTTTTTTTGGTCTAATTTCTCTAACATCCGACACTAATTTATTGAAATAACACAAATCAAAATTTCACCTCAAATTTTTTTGCCAGATTCCATCACAGAAAGTCCAAAAAGGCTCACTAAAGACAACTTAAAAAAAACACCTAACAATATTTTTAACCATGTAGATTCACTCTCAATTGATTATGGAGATTCTTAACATATAACAATATTTTTAACCATGTAGATTCACTCTCAATTGATTATGGAGATTCTTAACATATAAATAAACTTCGTTACATTACTATGGGATACCAGGGATTATCAATACCCCATACCCAAAAAAAACTATAACTCATTTTATAGACATATTTTTTTTTAATTAAATTGAAAAGAAAACATGGCATAACTACCTTTGAGATAACTTTCAACCCTCTATCTTGATTATTACTAAAGACCCTTTGTTCTAACTATTAATGAATTAAATGGTTGGTAATGTCAATATGTGTCAAAACACATACCACATATACATCTCACATGAGTTAAACATATATACATGTAACAAGATTATTAACAATGGAAATTCACCCCCACTTTACTAGAGAGTTTCTTAATGTATAAATAGACTTTCTTATAATACCATGGGCCAATACCATGACTTATTAATAGTGCATGTCCAAAAAGTCATAACTAATGTTCATATGACATTTTTTTTAATTAATCAATTTAATTGAAAGGAGTAATTTTTATATAAAGTTCATTTTTTTTTTTTGAATACGACTAACAATATTCTAAAATATCCCATGGAGGTTAAAACTCTACTATCCACATATTAATTGTGTAGGGTCCAATTAATAGACAAAATGACATCTTTTGTGATTTCTTGTTGTTTAAAATAAGTTTTGAATGCATAAATTAAACAACTCAAACTTCTGACAAAATTGATAGGATAAAAAAATGTTGTTTTGTCTATTACTCTATTAATTATCAATAGAACTTCCAAATTTTAATTTAATTATCAATAATTTCCATGGAATATTTTAAAATATTCTATAAAAGTCTACACCCCATATATTAATTATGAATAGGTCTTCCAAAATTTTAATTTAATTATCAATAAGAATATTCTAAAATATTCCATGGAAGTCAAATCCCTACAATCCACATATTAATTATCAATAGGGATTCTAGAATTTTAATTTAATTATCAGTAATTAATAGGTGAATGGTAGGAATTTAACTTGCATATAATATTTTAGAATATTCTTATTAGTAATAGTCCCAAATCAAAGGTTGAGATTTATCTTAAAAAGTAATTATGCTCTTTCTTCCAGTTTAATTAAACTTATAAATAAAAAATAAAATGTGATACCAACATGAGTTATATTTGTTCGGGGCATATGCCATTAATAAACCATGGTAGTGTAACAAAACTTATTTATAAGTTAATAATCTTCATGACAAAAATATAAGTAAATCTCCATAGTTAAGAATCTTGTTATTTATTTTATTTTTTTCAAAAGGTGGAAAAACCTATCAAACTCAGTTTGTCAAACCAACAGTGAGGACAACCATCTCTGGCTGCTATCCGTAAATGTCAGTTGACACATCACTGTTATCAAGGAAAACCACGCCACCTGAAATAACCCGCTGGTGGTCCGTAAGGGAGCAGGCTTTCACTCCTGCCAGATGCCTCTGGGTCTTGGACCGTTAACCTGTTTCCTTACGTCCGAGGAAGACGAGCTCTTAGCCAAGCAGAAGCAGTTTTAGGGCATACTCCAGGCCCTAAGAATCTTGTTATTTGTTTTTAATAGTAATAATTAAAAAAAAAAATTATAATTTAATTAATTTCTATAATTTATTTTTTTATTATATTTTAATTATAATTAAAGATACTTTTCTAATTAAACTTAAATTTTACAACAATTAAGAAGCCAAAACATCTTTAACATCTAAATATTAGAACAGCCCGCATCATTACAACAATGCACAATTTAATCTAACTCAGTATACTTACTATTTAAATCCATGTATGCACACTTAGTTTTGGGTTTCAATAAATTTGTAAAATTTGATACTAAATGTGAGGGCAAGCACTCTTACGGTGTAAACATGCTATTAATTGTTGCACAACTTTCTACTACGTTATTTTGGAGATCATTTAAGCATTTCTGCAATGATAAGTTTTGGACTATTATAGCATGTGTCATAAAAATATTACAATACTATATTATTCAATTATATATGCAATATTTATTGTGGATGATTCTCTCTGTAGGGGTTATAGGTTTATGTTTGCAATCAAGTTGATTGAAAAATATAGGTTTCAATATATTTATTGAAAAATATACGTCTAGGTTTGAAATCAAGTTGATTGACAATTTTATGTTAAATTTATAATATTTGGTTTATTTTTTAATATAAATATGTATTTGTTGATTTGTTTTATAGGGATTTGAATTTTGAATGGTATGTTTTACATAATACTTTATTGCGTAGTGATTTCCAATTGAGCTCATTTTTATGGGCTTAAAAATAATTATATTAAATAAAAAGTTTCCATGGGTTTAATAATAATTATATTAAATAAAAATGATGTTTATAGTTAATTTTAATAGAAATTGATATATTAATATAAATTTAATTTGATTTTTTAATAAAAAAAAAAAATAATATATATATATATAAAATTATGTAAAAAGAAAGAACCATGTTATAATAATTATAAATAGTTGAAAATAATAAGATTAGTTTAATTAAGGTAAATAAAAAATAAGTGTAACAACTCATGGTTAAAAATTCATGCAATAAAGTTAGTAAAGGCAAAAATAAGACCAAGGTCATGAGACACATATTCCAAGCTGAATGTTGGGCAAAACATCCTAGTGGATGTTCATTTGGTTTATTATGGGTGAGGGAAAACTGACAAAGGTATTGAAAAGGCAAAGAGGCATTAATTGACATTGTATTTACGAAATAATGGAAAAGAGGAGAAAATCAAGGTGAAAGGTCATTGACAAAGGTATTGAAAAGGCAAAGAGACATTAATTGACATTTTATTTATGAAATAATGGAAAATAGGAGAAAATGTGAGGAGGAATTTGAAGGAAAATTTGTGGAAATTGAAGAAAATAGAGGCCTTAATGATAAAAAAGCTTATGAGGATCATTTCATGGTTTTTTGTCAGTTTAACCTTTTTTACCATTTTGGGTTGGAGCTCTTTCTATTCTCTCTCTCTCTCATACTCTTGCACACTTAGAGTATTCTTGGAGCACTCTAGCATTGGAGAAAGAAAGGAAAATGAAGAGCAAGAAAGCAAAGGAAAGTAAGGATCAAACAAGGAAGAGTTGGATCAAGCGGCTACAACAAAATTACTTTGCAGGTATTGAGTTGCATGTATGGTTTCCTTGCTAGGTTTGGCATGCATGTGTGTATTTGGTTCTCTTGATGTCATTGGCATGCGTTTTTCCAAACGTGACAATGCTTTCAACTTTGCCTTTCCATTTCCGGATAGTCATTGTGTGATGGGGTTCTATGATATGGTTGAACTTTGGATTGTTGGATGATTTTGGAACCAGGTGAGGTGCTCTTAGGAAAATTCCCAAGGTTCTAGAAATCCCTTGACCGGTAATGGTGGGATATGCAGTAAAGCCTGAGGGTGGAGACAAGAAAATTCCTCAAGGTATTGGTGAAGAAATCTAGAAGCATCCAAGCTTGTTAGGGCCTAGTGATCCCTTGACTAGTTTTGGATGGGATTGTAGTAAAGCTTGGTTGTGTGTGTTTATTGATTGGCCTAGGAATTCTTTGATTGGTAATGGCATGATTGCAATAAAGCCTATTTGTATAGATGAGGGTTTCAGACCTAAAAATCCCTTAACCTGGTAATGGTGGGATACACAATAAAGCCTGAGGAAGCCCTAGTTCGTTTGTTATGGCAGGATACGCTGTAAAGCCTGAGGAAGCCCTGGTTGGTTTGTTGTGAGTTCCACCTTCATGCTTGGAATATGGCACATGGGTGATTGGTTGAAACAAAGATTTAATTAAGCTCAATCTATGGTCGGGTGGTACATGGAATTCCCTGACATGGTTGGATTTGCATATGTTAATAAGACCTATTTTGCTCTTGTATTTCATGATCAAATGTACTTGTTATTATGTGGTTTTGATGGTTGTTCTATCATTGTTATTACTCTAGTTATATGTTGGTTATAAGCATGATTTCATGACAAGATCTAGTTATGGCCCTTGATATGTTTTGATTTGTAAATGAATGGTTATTGAATGCATGGCCTAATAGATGTTATTGTAGCTATTATGAGAGAGCATTAGGCCTTCTTGATGATTCTCAGATAAGTATCAGACCTTTATGTTCAGATATGTATTCATGACCTGTAGATTACATGTTCACAATATGTTTGACAAAATGTCTGTTGTGGTTGGGCTTGGTTAGGTCAAGTCCTTGATCAAGTTTTGTGTTAGAGGCTTTGTCATTTTTTCATTTATGGTTATGGAAAGTTTCATCAATTTCCGGGCAATGGTCTGGAGACTAGCCCTAAAATATTGGCTTAGATCTTGCGGTCACTAGCACAGGATTGGGTGGAAAATATTGTAGTTGCTCCCTTGCAGGGTTATGCATGTGATTAGAGGGTTACAATCGAATTCAAGCAGCGTTATGCTAGCGTTTGGGAGTCCATATCAGTGAAAAAGCAATTTAAATCAGGGTTTGACCACCTAGAAGGGTGGTTTAGATCTTTTGGGTCCTATAGCACCTAAGAGGGAAGTCCGTAAAGTCTTGGTTTGTCGAATCCATTTTCTTAAGGTGATCTAGGAGGTTGGGTCATGTCATAGTAGCCCTCGGCTCATGTTTACCCCTGGTAAGCCGATGAAAGTGAATAGATAAGGGGTGGTTACAGATTGGTATAAGAGTGGGTTCCATTCTCTTTGGGTGATATCTGATACCACAAATTGGTAACAGATCATGGTTTAATACTTGGACTAGATGGGAAAAATGTGTTTGTCATGCATGCATATTAGTTGTCTAAGTGTTGGTTGTGCATGCATCGTGGTGGTCATTATGAAGTTTATGATGCTGTTAGTATGTTATTAGGCTGACATTTCTTCCGAGATAGAGAAGGAGATGCAGATCATCAAAGTGAGGTTACAACACCGAACCTCAGAGTAACAACAACTTGTCATATAGGTTTTTATGTTTGGCATGCAGGTATGTTGGTTAATGGTTACTATATGCATTATAGATATAAAAATATATGTCAATCTATTGTTGTTGTAGTTACATGCATGGTAGATGCTAGTTAAGTGCGCTCATATGCACGTGTGCTAGATAGTCATGTATGGTAGTTAACTTGTTGTATATGCATTGCAATCATACACATGATGATTATGGTCATTGTATTTAAGATCTTGATGTTATATGTACCATGCTAATCTGGATTGGCCCATGAAGATGATTATGGTTATTATATTTAGGTATGATTCGATATATTTTTGATGTTGTGTCATACTAATCTGGACTGACTGTGCATATGTGGTAGCCTCCCCTGAGATACATTGAGGTATGAGTATGATTATGTCGTCTATGTGTTTTATCTAACATGGTATGTTTACAAGTTTTTTTCCCCTTGGGAAAATCATAATTTTCATTAAGATAGGAAAATTACAAGCTGTAGATGCTATGAGCATATGAAAAATTTAGTAGCTGTGTGCCAGTCCAAAATTTAAGAACCAAAAATATGTACTCCACGCAGGGAGATAGTCTTTTAAATAAAGTTTTGTATAAATAAACTTCAAAATTTGTTACTCTATGCAGAGAGTACTCCTGAGAACATATGCTGATTATGTATAAGCATAGTAAATATAAACAAAAATAAACAGTCAATTATCAAATGATTTCAAGCTCCTGTTGAGCCTGATTTGCCTGGTCCATGTATGGATGGTGGTAGTACTAGAACTATTCTCCTCCCCGCTGCTCCTCGATCATCTAGATGTTGCATGGCCTGATCGCTGCCGTTTTGGAAAGTTTGTTAGTGAGTGTGTTCCATTCCCTGTAGATATGGTGACAAGCAAAATTGTCAAAATATGTGATGTATCTATGCACCTCATCCAATATATGTCGCAATGTGAATGCATGACATGTTGATGTTTTATTAATCCAGTTGCAGACAATTTTCGAGTCACCGAAAACTTGTAGATTATGACAGTCCTTTTCAATTGCAAATTGTATGAGGTATTTGGCAGTGATGAGTTCAACAAAGTTGTTTGTGCCATTTCCAAGTCCCATTTGAATATGATAGAAATGTGAATCTGAAATATATAGAACAACCCCACCTCCACATCCTGTTTCTTGTGCCGATCCATCAAAATATGCCCAGGGCTGTGAGTGATCAATGGACTCGGGGATGATAGTTCTGGGTGGAGAGGCGGCCTCGTCCTCAGGTAGTGAACTGTAGTCGGCTATTATTATGGCTATGATGGATGGCCAGTGGGGGGCGGTGTCTTGAAAGATGGTGTGGTTCCTAGCTATCTAGATTTCCCAACTAATGAGTAAGGGGAGGTTCCTAGCTTTGGGTGATGATACAGATGACCACCAATTTACCCATACCTCCTTGGTGGTCTGACCCCTCCAATTGATGGATGAGAGTGTGTGAGATAGAATGGAGTTCCAAAGATCAACTGTGACGGGATAGGATAGGAAGCGGTGATCCAAAGATTCAGTGCTGTCCTTACAGAGGCAACACCAGTAAGGTCCATATTGCCCTCTTCTGTTCAAGTTGTCTCCCGTCGACACCTTATTCTTCAGTATGGACCACATGAGTAATCTTGTTCGGGGGGTGCTTTGAGCTTCCACATTCCTTTCCACCATGTATCTATGTGTTAAGGGTTGTGTCGATTGGCCAGTTGTAGATACCCCTCTTTTGGGGAGTACTGACCATTTTTGGCAATGGCCCATGTAATCTCATCCTCCCCTTCTCTTAATCGAATGTGAGATTCAGTGAGAGCTATAGTGTAAGTACTCCAAGCTTGGTGCCACTGTAAAGGAAGGAGCAAGCTATGGGTTGAATTCCAAGCTTGGTGTAGGAAGGTTGATCTCTCCTGGTCCACAATGTGCACTATGTGTGTAATTCTTTTCTCGTTAAGGTTCTAGAGTAAGCCTTTAGGTAGCTGGTGTGCATTCCCACATCCTATCCAAGGGTCACGACCTATTCGGACGGATGTCCCATCAGATATTCTCCAAGTTAGGTCGTCCCGAATAAGAGACATTGAGTTCAGAACCGCTTTCCATATATTTGAGACCCCAGTTTTGTTCCAGCTTGTTTGTCTCAGCCAGTCTAGCGGCCTTAGCGGTGCAATATATTTAGCAACTGCAATTTTGGTCCAGAGACTGTTGGTGGTGACTAATTGCCACCCTAGCTTGGCCGCCAGTGTTGAGGAGAAATCCCCCAATTTATTTATACCCCAGCCACCCCATTTCTTAGGGATAGACAGAAGATCCCATCTTGCCCATGCATATATCCTTCCTATTTGTTTGCCTTTCCACAGGAATCTGCAGCAGAGGTTTTGTATTTGGTTGAGAATGCCTCTTGGGATCCATGTGAGGGACATCCAATAAACAGGGGTGGCCTCCAGAACCGCTTTGATGAGCACCAATCTTCTGGCTCTGGAGAGATTCTTATGATACCATATATTGAGTCTTTTCTCAAGCTTCGAGATCAACCATATCTAGTCCACAATTTTATATCCGAGCAGTTTCAACCTGTATCCCAGATATCAGAGGCCTCCATCTATCTGGGTCAGGGTGAAGGGGAACCTTTATATAGAAAAGTGTATCTCATGGGGGGAGCATTTTGATACAGTTATGGAGGACATAGAGTTATTAATGATCATGCCTGTAGCAGTTTCAAAGAGATTTATGGTGTGATGGATGGTGGTGAGGTCTCCTATCCCTCCATTTAGGAACATTAGTACATCGTCCACGAAAAGGAGGTGTGTTTTCGTACAAGTTGTTTGAATGTTTAATTAATTGCATGATATGAGTATGTGTCTATAAGATTCATGAAGGAATGATCTTGTTTTCAGATGGTTGTACTAACACATATGTGTTGAGACAACTGATATGCACTTGAGTGCAAATCCGTGATAGTTGTAGTCTTATGATTTATGACTCTTAATGGGTCTCATCAATAGGTATATTTTGAGGCCCATTGTGCTATCCTCCAGCCCTTAAAACCCTCATTTTCTCACATTAATTTTCATTTTCAAATCATAATATTCTAAGTAAGAAGACTAAAGGGCACTTGTCATATTTCATGGCCTAATGTGATTAATATAGAGGCAAAAGAAGCATTTTTGGATATATTTACTATGTAGGAGTTGAATGGATACATCTAGAGAAAATATAAGGGGGCTTGTCCACTGCTTTAACTCTCCAACTCGGCTTAAGATCAAAGATTCCTCACCAACAACTCAAATTCACTAGCAGCCAAGGGAATCAAGTGCATGTGAAGATCCAAGGGAACCAGATCCACCAATATCGAGATTTTGGAGGGAATCACTCCTCTCTTCAAGGGAGCTACCCTCATCTACCTTTTGTATAAATAAACTATCCTAAAGGCTCATTAGGATTCAAACTTTTGTGGGAGATAGATAGTTATTGAGAGCCTAGTGTTTGACACTCTTATTTTCATCTTTCATGCTATGTATGTGAATCTTATTTTTTGTTAATGGAAAGTTTGTTGTTGGCCTCCATCTGTGTTAGTTTTGGATGAATGACACCTTCGGGTTTGGGCCCAACCCAAAGGCTTTAGTCCCTCTTTTGTATTTTATTCTTGTTCTTTTCTTATGTAAGTCATTTTATTGCTTAAGTAGGATTATATTGCAAAATTGTAGTTTTAGGTTGGGTTGCCACCTCTCCTATGGAAAGTGTGGTGGAAGACTGTACAACAACAAGCCAAAACATTTTGTTTATGATTTATTGGAAATTATTTAGTTTTGGATTGAGATTCTTCTGCATGCTTGGTTTCTGCAATTTAGGAGTTAGAAACATTGATTTGGAAATTAGATTAGATGCATGTTGTAGGATAGATTAGATCTGGAAGAAATAAAAATCAACTCATCCTTTCCACTTTGATTCATTTTGCTGCAATATTGATCATTGAATGCATGAACTTGACCGATCTGCAGGGATTGTTGTTGAGTTGCAGTGGTGGGCCCACTCTTCCACATCCATCTAGACCATTCCATATCTCTTGTGGACACTTTACATTGCTTCCAAACTTTTCCACTGAGATCACTCTTCCAGGAAAAATGAAGGACACCATGGGCATTAACTTTGGTGCAAGATAGGCCTTTGAGGGGTACTAAGATTGGCTAAGGGGCTCACACACCCTTCACTCACCTTGATCTACCCTCCTTCACCTTCAAGATAGCATTCTTGTCCTCAAAGAGATCTCATAACCCCTCCTGTAGAAAAATAGGGCCTCTTGTAGCAATAAAGACCTCATGTAGAACTTCCTGTAGCATCCCTGTAACGTTGCTTTCTTCAGCTGGATTCGCTCCAAACTTTGACCCTTGCACTCTGAAGTTGAATAATGGCCCCCAAGCTTTGATATCATGATTAATGAAGACTCTAATACCACCCCAATCCCATCCTTTCCTCACTACAAACATAAGACAACAAGTAGAATTATACTTGGCATTTATTTTTACATATATTTGTGTTGAAGGCTGAATTCCTCATTCTTAAGAAAGTCACCAATAGCTAAATGATTCCCACAAGTAGTATATTTGATTGAGTATGCAAATATAGTAGCATGGTTTACTTTTGCAATTAGACTATCCTCTTCCTTTCATGCAATATCAATTAGCAATTACATTTAATGAATGGTATTTTCATTTCTATAGTTAGAATCATGTTGATCTTCTTACAATCATGATATGCTTTCATAAGAAATTCCTTTTGTAGTTAGTTGTAGGAGTGGTCTCTGAACACCTTCATCTGATCAAATATTTGAGGGTGACATGAGTAGAACCTAACATGTTGTTCATATAGCACTATCACCTCTAAGTTTGTACAAACCTTGGGTTGATAATTTAAGTTGAAAAGCCTTGGGAGTTGCAGCATCCTTGGTGCAATACCAGGGCTCATCACTTTTTGGCACTATTATGGGGAGGTGTTCCAGTAGGTATTGTTTCTACATAGGAGTTACTTGCTTTTTGTTTTGCACTAGTCTTATTGATTTGAAAGCTTAAAAAAAAAAGAGAAAAATAATTCAAAAAACCAAACTAGTTCTTTCATGCCTCGTAGGAGTAGGGATAGTCAAAGGAAATTCTTACCAAAAACCCTCAACCCTTCAAGCAATCAACCTTCATTTTTATTTGGTGATTGTGAACTTCCCTCTATGACTGCAGGGGAGTTAGAAGACCCTCTAGGAAAGCAACCTGACAATTTTTAGGAACCCATAGGGGAAGAAGAACCCATCTCACCTATCCAAATCATGGCCAAAAACATACAAAATGATCTTTTCCCTATCAACGAAACCAATGGGGAGTATAGAATGAAAAATATAAGCCTCGTTGCCCTTCAACATTTCCATGTCCTAACCTCAGAGTATCCTGACACTTTTATGTTTGAATTTGTTGTTGTTTGTACGACCTATGACTATGCCTCGGATGAACAAAAGCTGAAGTTGTTTCCATATATCCTCAAAGATGCAACCTTGCACTGGTTTATGAGTTTACCTGGAGGCAACATCACTACCTAGGCCCAAATGCAACAAACCTTCATTGACAAGTACAAAGATTACTGTAGGTCCAAATAAAAAAAGGAGGAAATCTTTAAGATGGCCCTAGGACCAAATGAATCCTTAGAGGACTATGAGGAGAGATTCTAGATCAATTATAGGAGGGCTAACTGTACCCTTGAACGTGAATCACTCTAGCTATTTCTTCTCTGAGGGATTAAGGAGGATGTAATGGAAACCCTCAACATGCTGTATGGGGGAGACATCTCCCAATTGCCTTATGATGACATCAAAATAGTATTCAAGAATCACTCTAGGGCTGCAAGGAAAATGGGTAGGTCTAGCCAAGGCTTGGTTAGTTCATCTCCCTCTACATCATCCCTCAAACATGAGATAGGAAGTATTTTGGAGGATTTTAAGAGTGAAATGTCGCATATATTTTCTCTACATATGGATACAATGCAAATTAAAAGGAAGCAAGAGGAAGCAGAAAGGGCACTAGCCATATTTTTCCCTAGATGCATTGAGAGACACCCTTGGAATGAATTCCCACTGAATGTCATAAAAATCTTCTTTGTTTGTGAAGAAAACCAATTGACAAACAAATGTCCCTCTCTTCCATGTTTGAAGGTTATATACCAAGGGGGAGAAGGTGGTTTAGAGAAAATCTACTTCATTAACCAAAGGAGGCCTCAAGGCCCTTGGCCATATCAACAGGGCATGCAAGGTGTGCACTATCCTCATTACAATCCCAATCATAATGCACCTTTCTAGCCTTGGTATTCCACTTATCCAACATGTCCGACACCTCCTCCTTGGCCTTATGCTTCTCAATATCCTCCTCATCCTATTAACCCTCCTTTTCAGCCATATCCACCTCAATCTTCCTAATGGGGCAACATTTCACTAGGGTGGAGGCCTCAAACAACCCAACCTCTTGCTTTACTGGCTCTACCTCAACCACAACCACAACTCCCTCACCATAATCCACCTAAGCAACCTCAAATGCATGCTCAACCCAATATGAACCCAAACAATATGTAGACACAATAGGTTTATAGTGGGGAAACATCCTATCCTGCTGATGTTGTGGAAATCCAAGAGATCAACCTTTGGTCTGGGAAGGTGCTCCCATGTAACGCCCTCCTCCTACACTTACCCAAGCTAACCAGTCCACCGGGTAAATATGTGATGAAGAGTTACTATGATATGACTCAACCTCCTAGATCACCTTAAGGAAGTGGAATCGCCAAACCAAAACCTTACTAACCTTCCTTAGGAGTTATAGGACCCACAGGAGCTAAACCACCCCTCAAGGTGCCCAAACCCTAAGTCAAATTGATTTTTCACAAAAAAACCTCCAGTCGCATGCACAAGCCTACATCCATGTGACTGTAGGCCTCCAGTCGCTCCCATAAGCCTGCAAGGGAGAGACTACAGTCTTTTTCAACCAGTTCAGTGCCTGATACCGTGAGATTTGAGCCACTTTTTCAAGTTTAGTCTCCATACCACTACCCAAAACTTGAGGAGACTTTCTAAGATAATAAATGACACCAAGACAAAGCCTCTAACGCAAAACTTGATTAAGGACTTGACCTAACCAATCCTAACCATGATAGAAATTTTGTTAAACACATCATGTGTAATATCCCTAATGGAAATTTGAACAGTTGATACCAGAAATAAACTTGAACAACCAACTAAACATAAATAGACACACATCCAACAAATAATACACAAATAGATGCCGATAAAATCACTGAGAAATTTTATTAATCCACTGATAAGAGTACATAAGCATGAAGGACTAGTGGAAACTGAGCTTGCCAAGCAAGCAGAGAGAAACCCAAAAAACTATCTCTGACCTAACTGATGAATGGCTCTTGCAATGATGGAGATGGCTCATTGAGAACACTGCTACAAACTAGTTATGAAAAATTTCTCTCTCCAAAATCCACTGAAGCACTTTGATATTTCTAAGTGAAATCTCCTCAAGAGTGTTGGGTTTTCGTCCAGCACCCGCTAACACACCCGATGATTTATGTCATGGGGCCACCAATGAAGTAGATAACGAGTTATCAACCTCTCATACAAGAAGTGATATCAAATCCAAGATGTCCCCTAATGGCCTCCTCCTCCTCTTTTTATAAATATGATGTACCCCTGTAGACCTACTATTTTATTGTTATTTTAATCATGGGGCACTTTTCCCTCTTTTATTTCAATTAAAATATTCTTTTTAATGTGGGAAAATGGTAAATTGGCCACCATACTCTCTCTGACCTTTGAAATCCACTTCTCAGCATCCCATCCTGTAGATCTTCTCGTTCTGGTTCTAACGAGCTATTACGCTAAGGTGTTCCATCAATTAATCCTCTTGGAATTCCACCTTGAGCATAATTAATTAAGCTAGGCCCCATAATAATGCAATTTTTTGAAAGTTGTCGGAATGCCACAGAACGAAAGGAAAATTGTGCGGATGATGGAGTATGCCAAGCGAATGCCATTAGATCCCATAAAAAATCCTCAAAACTCACTCGGAACCCCTAATGACATAAACCCGCTCCCATGATGTGACCATCCCATGCCCTGGAAATCCAACCTGGCTGTACTACGGAGGAAAATAAAAAAATGGGGATATGAAAAATCCTCCCGCTGCAAGATTTCTTTCTCTCAAGCAATCCATACTTGTCCACTATAGAGGCATCTACAAATTGATACCGGGATCCCATATGAACCACTGGTCCATGTCATGCCTCCAAGCAATCCAAACATGACTAGATCCCTCAATACCTAGATCCCATGCCCAACTCTGCCTCAACCTGCTACCCATAGACCCACCTGGATCCCAATTCCACCATGGCCAATCACCATCCAAGTCCCATATCTTAGACTATGCTCTGTCTCCTGCTATATCTGCTGCTCCATCAAGTGAATACCAACTCATCACCTCTCTCTAATCCAACCTCTGGCATAGGTCGAGGTGAACCCCACTCGACTGATGCAGGGCTAGTGCTACTGAAATACTGATGAACTATCGGTCCACATCCCACTGCCCACTTAAACATGTAGTAACCCTCTCATAAAAGGGCTCCTACTGTACTATGTCTTGGACTAAGAATGATACTCCATCAAAAGGATACCAACTCATGATCTTTCACTAATCCATCCTATGGGAAGGATCGGATGCATATGCACCTGTATATGTGATAAGTCTCATACGCTGCACCGTGCCCCACTCACACAACCCTACCTGGTCAGTGAACAATATCCCTCGAGAAACCCCTACCTCTCTCCCTGTAATGGGTACAAGTGGCCAAACTGTGTTGCAAGCCCTATCTATGTACTCTTGGAGAGGGCTACTACATGGAAATATTGTAGCTCTATTGGATTCCATTGCACCTATCTACACCTCAACAATGGGTAGGCCGAAAGATGGGTGCACCACCATCTCCAAAAGATCCTCTCTCATCTGCTAGGAATCTCCATGCTCCTCTGGTCTACTAACCTCCTACAAAATAGAGTCTAGCACCCCTTGACGACAAGTGTCTGCTAGAACTACAACCATGTTGGATGTCTGCACATCTGTATGTCCCTCATTAATGGATGGCCCCAAGGACTTTTGCTCATCATCCTCCACCATGGGTTCAATAAGCGCCACTAGATGACTCTCCAAAAATGGCCCATCATGCATATTGTGCTCTAATGTGTGCTGCACATGCTGACTCATCGAACATGGATGTATATCTGCGTTGTTGTCAACATCTCTACGGGCTTGATCAATATCCTCTTTGCATGGTAATAATCTATTGCCCAGCAAACCGATCCAACAGATAGTAATGCATACCACGACTGATGCCAGCATCCCCACATGCCTTCTCATACTCTTTAGAAGAATCCTCATCTGAATGGTCATAATGAGTCTCCCCCTGATCTACCTCTATCATCCCCTCTATATCACTCAAGCATGAGTGGTCAATTCCCAAGGTTCCTTGTAGATAAAGCAAAGATCCTTTCTCCTTAACTCGTTCTTGCTGCATGTCCCCCCAATTCTCAATTGCTCCTCCTTGGTCAACTACCTCTTGAGAAGATTTATATTATGCTCAACCAACCTTTTGGCTAGCTCATAAGTAGCAGGTGAGACCAACTGTTCCCTCCTCCAGACAAACAACAATCGAGACTGCAACTCCCAACAAATGGCATCATGACGTATCCTACATGATGATATGATGGTCTGCATGTGTGTTTTGACTTAGTCAAGATGATTTTTCGTAATGCTAAAGAAACATTGAAACATCTAATGGGTCAAGTCATCACACTCCATATCAAGAATGATTTCATATATTATGACCATGGTCATGATTTCTAAAATCTCAAGCTTCTTCGCAAAGGTAGAGCCTGCATTGTTGTCCAAGTATTAGAAAGTCTCTACTATCAGTCTGAAAACTCTCTTCATAACATCATCATTGTAAGGAGCTATAGGGGTGGTTAGTCTCATGATGTTACTGAGACAAGATGTAACTGGAAGCATAACCCCTTCACAAGGTTCATACAATAACTTGTGTTGTATGAGAGCAATCATAGCAGGTTTTAGTGCCCAAATTAGTTTTTTCCCTTCTAACTGGCTCACTTCATAAAGGAGTGCATCCAGTTCATCCAGTTTGAAAAGGAATTTTGATGTGGCCTTCACGTGTTTCAAATTTTTTCCAAGTGCAAGGATTTTGTGCCCCAACTCATGCTCTTTTTTTGGCTGCTCTTACTGTAGCAAAGTGAGTATCCCCTTGGAAAGGGATCTGTTGTTTTGTTTGGGTGCATGGTGTTCCAAGGAACCAACTTTTGCATTGTTCAAACTTTTCAATTTATTTATGAGTTTGGTGAGTTCCTTCATGCTTTATCCCAATGAAGTTAAGTACATCAAGATGTTATAATTGACTAACTATTAAGACACCTCATTGACAATATATTGGTTCAAACTCTGCCATACAAAACACTCAACATCATACAATAATGTGGTCAACAATACAAACAACCTTACCCTTGTTATGACAATGCACATATGGTCTCAACAATTAATGACACTCTCTCAACACTTAACAAAAACTATTCATCAAGAATTCACAACCATCCAATAAGCTCAATAATCCCCAAATCTTAACAATAATCAACTCTATCTCTGCAATGCATCAATTCATCAATCCTTCACTTAACATACTCAACCATAGGACAAACATCAATGACTCAACTTCAGCCCCAACTATGTCAATACAAGGATATATGGACCCACAGAGTTCTGAGTTTATATATTCTGGTTTATTGTGGTATTTTGACAGGCAGTGGGTTCATAAAGTGTTGTATGTGCTTTTTCTGGTTGTTTGCATAGTATAGCAAACAAAGTAATAAACAAACCCTTTGAAAAAAACTTCAAATATTTCATTCATACTGTACTTAAAACTTATACAGACATTTACCATGCATAAATAATCAATTCATCTTCAGATTTGACACTGGTATGAAGGATGAATTGAAAGTACAGAGAACTTGAGTTGAAGACCCAAGAATTGTCCAACAACCACAAAATTACCAGAGTACAGAAATCAACCTTTAATGTGGTATACCCTTCCAAAAAATAATGGAAACTTCAACAGCTAGAAAAACTAGATGAAGTGTGTTCAACTCCTCCCCAACAATCCACGCAGACCCGAATATGAATAGTGCTTTGGCTCTGTAGAAAAAGCGGCCACCAGATCAACAAGAGGAAGGGATTTGACCTTTGTTCAAGTGCAGTTTGACCCTTAAAGGATGGAAAAAATAGCCTCAACAACCCACAATAAGTCTGGTCTCTGACCAGTGACCACTCGATTTCAAAGAAGTAGAACTTGGCTCCCAAAATTTCGATAAACTCGTCCAAAAGTACGACCTACATAGAATATGTATCTTTGATGTCCCAAAAAATGCGACATGCTTTTACAATTGCAGAGAAACTTTCCACGACCTACTATGATAGGTTGATAATCCTCAGCCAAATAACGCGTCCCCAAATCGAATATGTTGGCACACAAAATTTGAAGGTTCTCAGAATGTCGGCCTCAAGGTGATGACTCAACCCAAAAATTAATTTTCCCTCGTAAGATTGATTTCGGCCTGTAATGAAATTTGGCCCCTTTGAAATATTCAACAACATGAATTGATATGGGTGAGCTTATGAAGATAACCCATGAACTGGCAGTGATATTTAGCTTATATAATGGATAATTCGACTATGCACAACTTCGATTTCCTTCCAGCAATAGATACTCGTCTCAGAAATTCTGCATGCTTATGTTGATTAGGAGCCTCCAGATATTTGAACGGTTCAATGTATCGCTTTAATATTCAGCCAATGATAAAACAATAGATTCACTCGATCCACGAACCGACCCTAAGTGACTTGCTCCACAAGACTTCAATAATTCGTAAAAAATTGGCCCATTCAGTAAACCAAAAATCCCAAATCATATTTGGTACTCATTAAAAATTTGGTGTTTGTCCTTTTAGAATAATATTTCACTTTAACATGCCATGAACTACGCGAATACTCCATGCATCCATAGAATATTTGGCTCAGTGAAATAATTTGGGCCCCTTTTAACAATCATTTTGATTCTTGGTCTCTATGAAAAATTGGGCCTCAAATAAAATTCAACTTGGCTTTTGTTTTTTTAATTTTTTTGGAAAAAATAATTTTCTTTAAGCTATTTTGTCGAACACTTAATATGAAAATAATAAACCCTCAAACAACAACAATGGAAATTGAAGCCCTTAAACCTGACTTTTCAAAATAACCCACAATTGATCCAAGATCAAGGCTTCAATACCACTGTAATATCCCTAATGGAAATTTGAACAGTAGAAACCATAAATAAACTTGAACAATAAAATAAACGTAAATAGACACACATCCAACAAATAATACACAAATAGATGCTAATTAAATCACTGAGCCATTTTATTAATCCACTAAAAAGAGTACATCAACATGAAGGAATAGTGGAACTTGAGCTTGCCAAGAAAGTAGAGAAAAACCCAAAAAAATATCTCTGACGCAACTGATGAAAGGCTCTGGCAATGATGTAGATGGGTCGGTGAGAAAACTGTTGCAATCTGGTTACGAAAAAACTGTTCTCTCCAAACTCCACTGAAGCACTATGAGACTTCTGAGTGTAATCTCCTCAAGAGTATTGGGTTTTTGTCCAAAACCCGAGGGTTTCCGTCTTGGGGCTACCAATGAAGTAGAGACCGGGTTCTCAACCTCTCTTACAAGAAATGATATCAAATCCAAGATGTCCCGTAATGGCCTCCTCCTCCTCTTTTTATAAATCTTATGGATCCCTCTAGAACTTCTTATTTTATTATTATTTTAATGATGGAGCACTTTTCCCTCTTTTATTTCAATTAATATATTCTTTTTAATATGGGAAAATGGTAAATTGGCCACCATATTGTCTCCAACCTCTGAAAGCCACTTCTCAGCATCCCATCTTGTAGATATTCTCGTTTCGATTCTAACGAGCTATTACAATGAGACGTTCCATCAATTAATCCTCTTTGAATGCCACCTCGAGCATAATTAATTAAGCTAGGCCCCATAATAATGCAATTTTTTGAAAGTTGTCGAAATGCAACGGAGCGAAAGGAAAATTGTGCAGATGATGGAATATGCCAAGCGAATTCCATCAGATCCCCTAAAATCTCCTCAAAAATCCCTCAGAACCCCTAATGACATAAACCCGCTCCCATGATCTGACCCTCCTGTGCCCTAGAAATCCACGCTGGTTTTACTATGGAGGAAACTAAAAATGGGGATATGACATCATGAACATGCAATCTACATGCCATAACAATAGATCTAAACATAGGGATCTCATACTTATCTGAGAATCGTTAAGGAGGTCTGATGCCCTCCCATAATAGCTGCGATATCATCTATTAGGTCTTGCATTCATTAACATTTCATTTACTAACCCAAACATGATGAGAGTCATAACTCAAGTATGTCATAAACCATGCTTATAACCAACATATAACCATAATAGTAAGAATGGTAGAATAACCATTAAAACCATATAATAACAAGTCACTTTAGACAAATACAAGAGGAAAATATCTCTTATTCACATATGAAAAATCCAATCAAGTTAGGG